>SNQJ01S0077194.1:67020-82892 GCA_010110895.2 Picea sitchensis | reverse complement strand
TATTCGATACCATCTACCTTGCAATACTCTCTAAGTTCCATGGATACAAACCTACCTTCATCATATATTCTCAAACACTTGATTGACCTCCCAACACATCAACCTTTCTACAAACCCACCTTTCTAACCTAGACACACTGCTCCACCTCAAACTTTTCATTCAGACAACTTTGAACAATTCCATCCAAACCAACCCAACTGAGCCTTTACAAATCCATCCTTCTTGAGATGCCCAGATTTTCCACAGAATCAACATTTTCCCTTACCCATACTATCTTTTGACTTAGACCTAGTTGTACCTTTCTGATCTTTCCCTCCTTCTATATATCAACCTCTGACCACCATTGCTTCTGCTATTGATATTTCTTTACTTGATCTTCTCCTCATTTCCTTAGACAATAGATCTCCCACAACAATATCATAATCAATGTCATATGTTGATATGAACCACATAGATGTGACCAGACGATCCCAAGACTCAGGCAACGAACACAACAATGCAACTTCCTTGTCCTCATATTCGTACTTTACTTCCATACTAGATAATTGACAAATCAGAGTATTGAAAAGATTTAAGTGATCAACAATTTTTGTACCTTCTTTCATCCGTAAGATCTACAACTGTCTCTTCAAGAAGATTTTGTTCGCCAAGGACTTTATCATATATAGACTCTCTAGTATTTTCCACAAACATGTTGTTGTCTCTTCTCCAATGATGTTAAACAAGACTTCATCTTCTAGACACAAACGAATGGTACTGAGAACTCTTACATCCAGATCTTCCCAGTCCTTGTCTGTCATGTTTGTCGGTTTCTTTGAAATGCCCACCAAAGCCTTTTGCAATCCTTGTTGCACAAGAAAATCCCACATCTTGAGCTTCCATAGCTCAAATTTATTCTTGTTGTTGAATTTATCCACCTCAAACTTAGAACTCTGCACTTTCTCCATTAGCACAAACCAAAACACCCAAACAAATCTTATAATACAAAGCCTTTCTTTTATGGAGGAATATTCATATATATTTCAAGGTTGAATTAAAAAAGGTTTAATTCAAAGTTTAATCCAAACAATAAAAAACCTTTTAAAAACATCCACCTTATTTATTAGTCCCTGCCTTTATGCCAAGGATTATAGTAAACGATTTTTGGTCTTATAGTACTTCAACACGTAGTCCAAGACACTTTTAACCTTTCTATCCTAAGTTATGGAATTGAAGCGCTTTATATCTTCTAATCAAAAACTTAAATGCTCCAAATCCTCCAATACAAACTTTTACCTTTTATTTGGCCTCATATCGAGGCGAAGGGAAATTTCCTTGGTTTCAAAGTTAGTAAAGGGGAGATATATTTACATTATAGCTAGTGAAGTGAATTAATGTTATATCTCACCTTATCATTACTTCCCTGACATTAAATGTTATTCTTTATTGTTCACTCTTTAATGTTTATAACGTGCATGCTAGAGCTATTAATAGGAAAGTCAACAAGTGTTCAATAGTTTCATGCACCACCTTTCATTCATGCAAACTGCCAACGTGTTGCGAATCTCCAGGTGTCTAATCTTTTCTATTTCCTTGATCTCAAGGACTCACTTATTCCTATATCTGATTCCTTTGCCCATGCACAGGAAGTAATAGGGAGGAACAACCAAGGAATGGAAGCTTGTCCTACAACTTAATCAATTTAGTCCTTTGCAACTCCAACCGGTCCTCTATTTCTTCCTACAAGATTGAAAAGCGCTCTGTCTGCTACAAAATTGAAAAGTTCTCTATCTACTAGATTGAAAAGAGAAAAGTGAGTTGCAGTAATGCTTTGAAGAATTGTAATAAAACTTTCAATCTAGACGCTTTCAATTGTTTTACGGATGGATTACAATCTCAAACATGAGTGGAAAGTGGAAGGTATCTGCCTTAAAATTTATGAAAAAATTCAAACAAATTTCAAGGGAAACAAGTATTGTTTCAAAGGAAACAAACATTGTTTATGTATGTTAGAAGTACCCTTTTGAAATTTGATAGGATTTTAAATTCCAAGATGAGGTTGATTTTAATGTTTCTATAAAGAAATTGGAAGTTGAATAATTGGTTTAGCATAGAACTTGCAATTTTTTAGATCTTTTATCTGGTTTAGCATAGAACTTGCAATGTTTTAGATATTTTTTCTACTTAGCTAAACTTTTATATTTCAAACACCCATTATTGTTAAATTTCTTTCCAAGTTACTAATACAAATGAGTGAAGACATATTTTTTTATTGATACGTACCTTCATTTTGGATCGATTCATAATCTCCAACAACTTTCAAAACTTTTTCATTCCAACATCTTGAAAAACTTTTTCATTACAGAGACGACTTCGCTAGAATAGACAAAATACTCTTGTATCTACATATAAGTCTTGCAAAATCCTTTTACTGTGAGACCTAGAAAAAATACAAGAGTGGCTCAACTTTAAAATCTTTGTCAAAGTAACTGCCAAAAGAAAAAAGAAATTTGAACTTCTAGTTGTTAAACAAAGAGGCCCAAGTGCAAGTAGCGGCCAAGTTAACCTAGAAATGGGCTAAGTGATAGATTGGTGATGAACTTATCCAATTTCAAATTGACAAAAATTTTATGCTTGAAAACCTGTAAAAGACCAAAGGTTTGGTTGAAACTCCATGTATACTTGTATGTTTTTATTCCTTGGTTCGATAGCTTGAACTGAAAGAGAGAAAAGCCAAAAATGGTGGCCCAGAGCTATACTCCTCCTCCCATCTTCCTGGATTCATCCTCCCCTCGAAAAACACATTGAAAACACTTGTAATTTGCACCCTTGTGACTCTTGAATTACCGTTTATAGAAGCTATCGTAAATTAAAGTGCACAAATAGGACTAATGCCAACAAAACCTTTTCCTTCAACACTTCTATGTTGTAAGGGTTAACCTAGGATATTTGGGGTCTTATCTTTGTGATTCTCCTCCAAGTTGGGTTGACAATCCACTTGATTATGATGTGCCATTCATTAGCCTTTCATTCACTAGGGAGAGCAAAGCTCGTCGTAAGCTATTTCAAAGCCAAAGTCATATGCTAAGAAATCATTAAGATATAGTCCCTCTATTTGGATCGAAGGATATGACTCCTTGGACAGGGATACATGATGCATTATTTCAGAAATACCGTTACCTCAACCTATGGAGCTGTGACTTGCTGGAAGAATATTATTGTATTCCAAAACTATCATCATTGAATCATATGCCCTCTCCTCGGTATTAAAAATGTAATTCAACTTTTCTATTATACAAGCGCGTAACTCTTATGCACACACTCGACATAATTGGAATATTGATAATGGCTACCTCATAACTTATGTGATGACAACACCACAATTAAAAAAACATTTAATTTAATTATTTTAATCATAGCATTGTATAAATAAATGATCTCTTCGATTATATTTTTTAATATCAATTATATTTTTTAATTTTAAAATCTAAGTCATATGTCCTTAATCGTAATAGCTTTGAAATTAATAAAATATCAGCAAATGATAATACGACCAAGAAATATCTTTGTAACCCTAATAAATTCATACTTAGATTTATTTTTTTATATTTTTAAGTACTAATATATTATTATATATTATGTCATATGTATTGTTATAGATAGACAAATGAAACGAATAATGAATGGATGATGGACCTGAGAGTGTGACCATATCTTGTTCAGTGAGACCTACATTTTGAAAATTGGAGTTGAGTGTTGCAACATTTCATGTGGGGGCTAGAATGTTGTTATTTGATGTTGCTTTTCTTATTGTTAGGTTGTTTCTTCTCCCCACCTGCACTTCCCATGATGCTCCTCATGTCTAGTCATAAACCAAAAAAAAAGAAAAAAAAGACAATCTCTGGTGTTATTATAGTATCTTCATAAAACTATGAATTGGATAAATGGTATTTTAAATCATAAATACAATAGAAAAATAACAATAATATTTTACCAGAATGACCGAGTCCTTGGCTTCCATGGCAAGGATGTCAGTACATGAAAGAGTTTCAGGGCATGCAAATTCAAGTTCTTTTTTTGTGGCATCGATAACTTCAAAACTAAAGAGAGAGTTGAGGTTAGGAGTTGATGTCTTCTCTCTCACAAAAGTCACAGTGTCATCCAGCAACACTGAAGCATCATAGCCCTGCACATAATTTCCATTTCTTCACTAAATATCCATTACAACTTTATGAAATATAATTTATTAAATATCAAACCTCTCTAGAATGATGGTCTATACAGACCTCAAAGTGACATCAAAATGTATAAAGGTAGCCTAACCCAATAAACACCAAGCCAGTGAAATTAATGCAAAGTAGAAGAAGCCAAATGGAAGTAAACTGCATCATGATGGCTCCTAAGAACTTCTGCAACATCAAGTAAAACAAAAGTGTTCATGAAAATTATGAAGAAGCAAATCCAATATGATGTCATTGAGAACTTTAACTGAGAAATAGAGAACCAACAAACTCTATGCTGATGAAACTAATTGGATATAAATGTAAGTGTTGTTACTCTTGTTGCCAAAGAAAAAAGTTGTGACAGCTCAGCTGAGCCTGGAAAATATCATTAGCTACTTGATTTAATTGATCTAGTTTAACCTACCTTGATGTTGAATGGAGAAGATAACAATTTTATTTTGGTTATAAAAGTATTTTTGTTTTTTTTTTCCTGAAAAGCATATCTTATATTTTATTAATCCACATAACCAATCATATAATTATATTTCAGCAAGCCAAGGCATGAACATGTGGATTAACAAGCCCTATATAGGCAAGGATTTCCAACATATTCACTTTGGCTCCAATTTCAAGAAAGTCAATATATTTCCTAATAATTATATCCTAGTTGAAAACTGTATTGAAAGATCATATGTGAAAGGTGTGAATTCACTAATGTAAAGAGTTGAATCTCATTTTAAAATTCCATAAAATTAATTAGAAAGCATTAACTATGCATAAATAAAGGAGAAGCCTTTTAAATACTGAAGTCCATAGCCAACCAACCTTCCACTACTTTGAACAATATCACATGTTTATAAAATTAAGCTAAATAGATTGTGACACTTGTTGGGCACTCTACATTTCCTTGCTCCATGACACCAACAACTTTAGTTCGTAAGCTTTCCCATGTAGCTCTCCATCAATGTGTTGCATCATATGCTTTAAGGAGGTAGTGACTTAGGTTTTATGCAAATCTCTTCTAACATGAGCTTAAGCCATTGAAAAAACCTAGCTTAAGTCGTTGAAAAAACCTGAGTCAGTCTTTGCAATCCCAACTCTATATAAAATTCATTTGAAAGGTTACCTTCTACAATGATATCTAATAATTCAAGTTTGTAATTGTGAGAATTAAAGCAAAGAACAAGTATTGTAATAATTCAAGTTTATAGTTATGAGACTTGAAGCAAAGTGAAAAGATACAATTGCGGGGTGAAATTTCACTCGGTTCCTACTCAGACTTATTATGAATCTATCCTTTCACTCGGTTCCTACTCAGACTTATTCTGAATCTCAAATAGCCGAAGGCAGAGATTTATTTCCCTTGCAACTCCCCTTGTTTATAAAGGGTGATCCTTTATAACTCCACCCATTAACTTTATGGGACATCCTCCATTCATAAATTCAAGGCCTCTATATAATTTGTCTTATGTGTATAATAAGACAAAAAGTGAACCATTCATTTTAATAATATGTTGTGCTTAATAAAACAAAATGCCATTCATACCTTGACCTTCCAAAAAATTGTTTATTTTTGGATTTAAATAGCGGTTGTCGCACCTTAGATAAGGATAGCATGTGAAAATTTCCAAAATTGTCACACTATGTAATATGTATCATGTGCGATATTTTTCTTGCGACACTTTTTCCAAATTGTTTCACTGTGTAATATGTATCACCTGCGACACTTTGCAAAAGTTGAAAGAGGGACGACCTGCGACACTTTGAAGAAATTGAAAGAGGGATGACCTACGACAATGTAATAAAACATGTTTTAGGCCGATCCACTCCACTCGACTCAACTGGGTTAACCTGCTTTTCTATCCAACGATCTGATTCTCTTCTCCTTCACTCTCAGATCCTTCAACTCTGTGCTCTGATACCACTTGTTGGGCAGCAGAAGAAAAAACGTAACAAGATTCTAATAGCAAGGAAACTAAAACCAAGATTAAATCGAGAACAACAATCACACAATTGACACAATGATTTATGTGGAAAACCAATACGGGAAAAAACCACGGGGCAATAATAATTGGTATTCTTATTATTCAAGGGATAATTATAATGCCCAACACCGACATACAACCATCATCTCCTCTCTACGCACACACTGCACTCCACAGTATTGTGTCTTGCTCACACACTGCACACTCACCTCTATGGGTATGCTCGTATATATAACTTCTATCACACAATTAAATGAATTGCTCATAAATAGATCGCACGATTACACAACTTGGTCACTATAGTGTGCATGCATGCACAATCCAAATTTAGTGCATGCAACCGCATGAGAAATTAGTTGGCACATTTTCAACACTATTGTGGCTAATTTTATCACGGTCTGGCTCCATCTATCTTTCAGTGGTCTACCAATTTTGATCCCAATTTGACAATTTTTATATAGTATGGTGATTTTCGGTGTAGTTACTACAAGAATCAACATGTATCAATGGAAATTATTACGTTAGCCTTCTACTGTAAAAATTTCTATACTGCATGAAATTTATTTTGTTCAATTAAATAATTATTATGGTTGTATTTCTTCTTTTCCAACCCATAAAGCGATCACAAAGCATTACAATATCGATTATCAACATTGAATGCAATGCATCTGGTGAATTACTCTTATTGTTAAAATATCTATTCCTATTAGTGAAAAACGGGTGACTTTTTGAACAACTTCAGATTCGTCGTCAAACAACCATTGAAATCAACTTCTTGGTGAATACCGAGTGGCCTTTTCAACAACTTCATATTCATCACCAGACAACCATTGAAAATGAGAAGCTATGGAATAGTTCCATTGAAAATGAGAAGCTATGAAATAGTTCCTTTAAATAATAGTTTTTAAACCATAATATTCTAAACCTATATAAATTTAAACGAATTAAACCAAACCTATTTACTAATTTAAACTAGGTTTAAAAAAATTATTTAAATGAGATTTCATTTATTAACACCCATTTAAATAATACAGATGAATTTTCAAAGAATAATTTAGCGATTTCAAAAGCCTATTACACCTCACAATTCATGCTCACAGTCCTTTATCTTTCCTCCATTTTCTTTTCCTAGGTGCATTGTGTTCACTTCATTATTGTTGTTTGTATGTTAGATTTTAAAATAAATTGTAATTTAAAAATTAATTAGTAATTATTTACCATAAATAAATTATGTTTTTTTGTGAAGCGGAGTAAATATCTATGTGTCCTAAAATTTCAAAAGTTACAATTTTTACATGAAAGAAAAAAGAAAACTTCTCATGTAACCCATTATTAGTCACTGTTGTAGGCATAGAGGGACTATAGCGATCAATAATTCGTTGACTACATATTAGTTTGTCCTTTCACCAAAAATATTTGCATAATGCCTATTGTTGGAGCTAGGGAATTGAAAACATATATTTTTATATAATAAAAAGTACCATATATGTATTGATCTGATTGGATAAGAGATTGGAGGTCTTATTGTCGACTCTGCTATTCCCAATGTTTTATATGCAACATATCCATCGTATACAGTCTTTTTGAAAATATATTTTTCTTATGTATTGCTTGAAGGTGGATTAACACTAGCATTAGTTCGAATGTTTGTATTAGCATTTTCTGCTAGCTGAATATATCCCTAAGTTTTTATTTGTACTAATCATATTGAAATGTTTTGATATCCAAGATTTATAGTGATTGAGAATTCCAAAGTTTATAACGTCCTTGTCCCATGTATTTGTATTGAAATGTATTGACACTTTTTTCAAGATGCTTCAATAGGCCTGACAGCTTAAATGTTTACATGATGTGAGGTCCTCCAACATGCCTAACAACTTAAATGTTTGCATACCGTGAGGTCCTTAGACAGTCTGACAACCTTACATGTTTTTCTAAATACGCTTCTCAGATTACATTTTTCCTTGAAATTTTCCATACAATGTTGCAGTGATTTTGCACAGTGTTGTTGTCCACGGCCAGTTGAATAGGAATTGTATGTTTCATCCTTATTCTACCTTTGCAATGCAATTTTGTCATCGTTGAAGCTACATACATTGTTTACTGGTTCGGTGAGTGCTTCTTATTCGTTGGTTCGTTAGTTGCTGCTTGTTGTTGTTTCGTTCGCGATTCGACCTGTGCTTCTGCATTTCATCGTTTAGGAGTAAGTTTCCATGCCATAGTTTCATTTTATATTCCTTTTTTGTTGTTCAGTGTTTGCAGTTTGCAGGTAAGAATGTTTGCTTATTTGTAGTGGCATGGTCGTCGTATGTTTCCAGTTCCTTCTGTGCTTCGGTTGCAGTTTCGTAATCGTTGGAGATATATATGTTGTTTACTGGCTCGGTAGTTATTGTTGGTTTGTTGGTTCGTGGGTTGTTGGTTGTGTTTGTTTGGCTCGGGTTTACGCTTTGGGTCCCTGGGGGTGCAGTTCATCCTGTTCGTTCTTTCTCGCTAGTTTGGTGCTTGTTGTTTTCTTTTGTTTGATTCATCCTTGCAAGGTTGGTGTCCAGCGCTGGTGGTTGGAGATGTTTTTTTTTTTGGATTATTGTTGTTTTTGGGGTGCTTTACAGTGTTCAACCCCTGCACCCACGAGTCGACATGCAGTTGTGTTATTTTCCCTATGTACCGAGGTCGATATATGTTCTGCTGTGAGATTTTGTTGGTGCTTCAGTGATGACATGAAAGAAAATAGTTGCATGCAAAATTGTTCGAGAATTACATGTGAAATTGCAATATCCGTTGTTTTTTGTTAGAATAAAGCATATGTAGGCTACATTTATAAACCATGTATGGTCAAATGTGCCCATATGACATTACATGTTCTTTTTCCTCTACACAGGCTGGTGTGCGCATGATACAATTTGTGTTGTACTTGAGATCTGATATGTACAACAAAGATTCTGCAAGATTATATTTCGATGTCTGGAAGAATGTTTGGGTAGTTTTCCATGGAAAACCAAAATATTGTATCATGGGCACAACAGTCTGTGTAGAGGATAAAGAACATGTATTTCCATCAGTGGAAGCATATCTAGATAACTTTCCACGGAAAACCAGAAATCGTTTAGCTATGGCCATGCAATTTCATGATATTTTGTGGCTTGTAATATATTTTGGGCAGGGAAAAAAAAATTACACATTTACAGCTATGGATGGAGAAGTGCAAAGGTTCATGTTTCTGCCTATCTTTTAGACTTTTCGTTGATTCTCTTTTACTGTATGTACATATTTCTTGTTCTCCAGTGCATACCAGCTTCCATTCATGTTCATTGTATTTTGTGTGTTCCCACATTCAAACAAACAGAATAGCTGGAGAAAACGAAAATCTTGACTGCATCGGTTGAAGAGGATATAGAAAGGTGCATTCCTGTACTGTTATTTCATATTGCATTGTTTTCTATTTCATTTATTATCTGTATATGTGTTCTCCTAGTTTATTATATGTACATGTTGTGTGCCTTCCTACATGGTAACTTATCTTCATTACATGCCTTCTTGTATACTAACCTGCTTCATGTCAGTTGTGTTTTCGCTGCATTGCTACATTTAAACAAACATAATGGTTGGAGATGACGATGGGCTCTTTCGCGGGTAAATAGCCATGTTTCTCTTTCTTTTACATGTCTGTCTTCATTATAAGTTATCTTCATTACATGCCTTCCTGCATACTAACCTACTTCATGTCCGTTGTGTTTTTGCTACATTGTTGCATTTAAACAAACAGAATGGCCAGAGAGGATGATGGAATCTTTGGTGCATAAATAGACCTGTTTCTCTTTCTTTTAGATGTGTGTATTCATACTAACTTGCCTTCATGTCCATTTCATATTCGACGCTGCTACCTTGGAAAAAACAGGTTGGTTGGACAGGAAGATGAATTGTTCTGTGCAACAGTAGAGGGTTTTGTGGTACAATCTTCTAAAAGGTATACCAACTGTGCTGGTAAATTAAATATACAAACTGGGTGGGGGAATATAATATTAGACTTGAAAATGATGGCTTGGCAGCAATGGGCCTTTCTGCCCTCCCTATTTCTACTTTTTCCATTTTCTATTATCCCTTTTGTTTTCTAATTCATCTGCTTAGTGTTCTTTCTAAAAATGCCTTGGTGCGTCGGTTGGCGGACTAACAATTTCACATCTATGGTTGTTCTTCTACCTTATTCCATAGTTACCCACTTTGTCGATTGCGGGTGTTGGGCTGGAAAGTTCAATATTGCTCCACTGGCTTCCAGGGGTCCGCGATATACAGATTAGTCGTGGTGCCCTGCCTTCATGCCATGTTTACTGTTAAACATTTTACCAGTTAAAAAAATCAGATGCATACAATTTTATGGTTATTTAGTCCTTCTGATAAACAATATACAATGCATATTCTTGTTTAGTCCTGATGGTCATCTGTGCATGCTTGCATCAGAAAAAGTTGGACTAGTGACATGGGCATGAGCAGTCAGTCATCCCATACATCAACAAACTGACAAGGCCAAAGGTAAAGATGCATATGCTCTGATCTTACTATGTTTACCAAAAAAATATCCTCGACTATATATTCATCTATGGCATGGTGAATATGTTGATTTCATCTGCAATACATGGTTTGCAGTTCACAAGAAGTATCAACAAGTACAAGTGAGACGTTGAATGTGATGCACGTTCCGCAGACTAAGAGGTGTGGTTTCAAAACTCTGTCTCCATAGTTCATCGAAGCTATGCGTGTACTTATAGATTTATGTCAATGAAAGAAGAATACACAAACAAACAAAAAATGCACACTACCATTCACTTTAGTTTTCCTGTTCAAAAATTGTCACCAGGTCTAGAGTTGTAACATCCAAATTACTATCAATAGAGGGCTTGAACAACTGACGAACTTGGAAAGTGTTCGTCGGGAACATACTGGTCGTCTATAGCACCTACTTGGACAAGGCAAACAAAACTAGATCCATTATGCATGCTGACATGACTAACAAGGAGGCCATGATGATAGTGACACTAGATATTCCTCCACAACTTGTCCAAAAACATGCAGAAAATATATTGTCAGGTAATGGGATATCCATTACAAATTTTAATATATTTCCCAAAACAGTATATGACCGTGGTGATTGTGATTGAATTATTTCGCTCAACGAAACAAGTATTGTGGAAAAAATTTCCGTTGTTTGTTCAGAATATCATTTCGTCCCGGACTCGACTATCAGCCAGCTTGCACAGAGCACTGATATTTACCCAATCAGAACGATTGGCGCAATTTTCACACTAGAAAGAAAACTTAGCTCGCAACACATTCTCCATATAAAGGATGGAGAGTCAGAAAATGACAAGGAAATGGTACCGCTTTCCATATTCAGTTTTGTCCTTTACTTTCTCATGTACATGTATCTTGGGTAAGTTACACAAATATTGCACTATTCCATGTTGCAGCTGCAATTGTTCGATACGTATTCAAATTTGTTTTCGTCAATGGAGCAACAATTGCATAAAGGGAAGATTCCACTTATGCTCTTCAAAAATCTAACAAAGAAAAGGGATGTTAGAGAAAGGATCTTTCAGACAACCCAGGAAACGTTTGTAACAGAGTTGCGAGCAAATATATTACAGGATTTGAAGAAACTAGCTAGCTCTACAACTGTTGCGTGTATACATCCACAAAATCATCCTCACTTTGCTTATACAAACAACCCTCAACAAATTTTTGCGGCCTGTTTTATTTTATTTTTATTTTTTTAAGGGGAGGGGGGGGTGCAGTTGTGTATTATATTGTTCAATGTATTAATTCCTATGCTTGTGTTCCCAGTTTGAAGTTGTTTTAGTTGCAGCTAATGTGTACTCGACCCCCTTTGAACCTGTATGTGCGAAATGCAACTCTCTTGCTTCTGCCTCCGCTTTGATAAGTGATGATACAATTGATTGTCTGTGATGCGGTGAAAAATGTCCATATATATATGGACATTGTGTCAATGCTTCCATCCGAACCATGGGAAACACAACCGTGCATTGTACGGTTAGGCAGCCTCTGTTACAAAATGTGCTTCCTAAGTTGGCAGAATTGTCGTATGAAATGTATCTATAGAAAAAGGTAAACAGTGTCTACATGCCGTGGGACCTTCAGATACACAGCATATTCACCTTAAATGAGGACAATGCAATTTTTCATATCGGATGAAGAAGGGAAAAAAATATCAAACTTTGGTAGGAAACGAAAATACCTCATATGCCTCTGTAATATTTCTTCAACATCCAGATGAATGTTCGTCAGACTCGACCACTTGCGATTGCATGCACATAGGATTATTCGGTCCAAAAAATGGGAAGCATGGAAGAAAACCCCATATATCCCATGGCCCTGGTTATTTTCTACTGGGAACATATACCAGATGCAAGAGAAAACGAATGTGGTGACATCTTTTCTTTGTATATCAAATTGTTTGATGCAAAGGTCGATGCGTCCTACTCTATGGAACCTTGTGGGAACTTGCTTGAGACCTATTTGAAGTTGAGTTGGTTCTTGGTTGTGTTCTTCGTCTTTCAATTTGTATATCGCAGAACTCTGACTGTTGTTTGGAGGATACTAAACAATAGAATTGAATTTTTTAGCCATCTAGCCAGCAAATCCTCCTGATAATTTCTATGGCATTGTGATGCAAATGTAGTATGTGGATTGTTTTAGCATTTTTCCTTAATAGATGAACTTGGTAAAATTAATCTCCTGGAATAATTTGAAATCAACGAAAGTATATTGTGCGAAGTGCAATTGTGCTATCATATCAACAAGAGGCCCTTAAAATTCAAATTGGTCATTGTTTTAGCATTTTTTGCTTAATCGATGAACTTAGTAAAATTAATCTCCTGGAATAATTTGAAATCAACGAATATATATATTGTACGAAGTGCAATTGTGCTATCATATCAACAAGAGGCCCTTAAAATTCAAATTGGTCGTTGTTATGCTTGCAGTGATAGAATTTTAAAAAACTTTCTTTTGTTTCCTTCATTTTTTTTTAAAATAAGTGATTTAACATCCTTTGATAATTTTATGTAACTCAATTGTACAATATCAATATTTAATATTAATAATTTAGTATTTGAAAATAATGTTTTTAGATAATGTTAGATAAGATGACCATCTGTAAACAATCGCAATCTTGAGCCTGCCAGTCCTGGAGTCCTTCTGTCAATTTGTATGTCACAGAAGTCTGAGTGTTGTTTGGAGGACACAACACAATAGAAGTGCAATGTTGAGCCAGAGAGCCCGCAAGTCTACCTGTCAATTTGTATATCGCGAAACTCTAGGTGCTATTTGTAGGACACAGAACAATAGAGACTCAATTTTGAGCCCTCCAGGCCGAGAACCCGCGATCCAAAAAGTGGCTAAGTATGGAATGAAGGATCCGTACATGCTCTATAAAATATCATGTCCATACTTTATAAAAGTAGATGTTTACTATGTATTTCTCATTGGTCGTTGTTATGCTTGCGGTGATAGAATTTTTAAAAACTTTAGTTTGTTTCCTTCATTTTTTTTTAAATACACTATTTAACATCCTTTGATAATTTTATGTAATTCAATTGTACAATAGCAATATTTAATATTAATAATTTAGTATTTGAAAATAATGTTTTTAGATAATGTTAGATAGGATGACCATCCGTAAACAATCGCAATCTTGAGCCCACCAGTCTTGGAGTCCTTCTGTCAATTTGTATGTTGCAGAATTTCAAGTGTTGTTTGGAGGACACGAGACAATAGAAGTGCAATGTTGAGCCATAGAGCCCTCAAGTCCGCCTGTCAATTTGTATATCACAGAAATCTGGGTGCTATTTGTAGGACACAGAACAATAGAGGCTCAATTTTGAGCCTGCCAACCCGAGAACCCGCGATCCAAAAAGTGGCTAAGTATGGAATGAAGGATTTGTCCATGCTCTATAAAATCTCATGTCCATACTTTATAAAAGTACATGATTACTATGTATTGCTCGTTTCTCGAAAAATTTCTAGGTGTGGAAGTTGGCGGATGCACGTGTTCAAATTTCCACTTACTTTTATATCACTAGCCCGACCAAATTGTACAAACTTTCTTGTCTAATTAAATTGTGCAATATCAATATTTAATATTAATCATTTAGTATTGAAAATAATGTTTTTAGATCATGTTAGATAGTTGATAGGGATTACCATCCGTAAACAATGGTAATCTTGAACCTGCCAGCCCTGGAGTCTGTCTGTCAATTTGTATATCGTGGAACTCTGAGTGTTGTTTGGAGGACACAGAACAATAGAAGTGCAATGTTGAGCCATCCAACCTCTAGGTCTACTTGTCAATTTGTATATCGTGGAATTATGGGTTCTATTTGTAGGGCACGGAACAATAGAGGCCCAATTTTCATCCCGAGAACCCACAATTCAAAAAGTGGCCAAGTATGAAATGCAAGATCTGTACATGATTTATAAAAATTTCATGTCCATACTTTATAAGAGTACATACGTAGTATGTATTACTCGTTTTTCAAAAAACTTCTAGGTGCAGAAGTTGGCAGATTCACGACTTCAGATTTCACTTATTTTTATATCACCAACCCGACAGATCACTTCCCTGTTTGATATTGTAATAAACGAATATAAACTGGCCCAAGTCCAATTGTGCTATCACATCAACACGAGGCCCTTAAAATTCAAATAGCCCGCAATTCCGCTTGCCAATTTGTATATCGCGGAAATGTGGGTGTTATTTGTAGGGCACAGAACAAAAGAGGCCCAATTTTGAACCTGCTAGCCTGAGAACCCACGATCCAAATAGTGGCTAAGTATGGAATGAGGGATTCATACATGCTCTATAAAATCTCATTTCCATAGTTTTTAGAAGTACATATTTAGTATGTATTACTCGTTTCCTCTGAATGTTGTTTGGAAGACATGGAACAATAGAAGTGCAATGTTGGGAGAGCCAGTTCGCAATTTCGCCCGTCAATTTGTATATCACGGGACTCTGGGTGCTATTTGTAGGATACAGAGCAATAAAAGCCCAGTTTTGAGCTCGCCAGACCGAGAACCCGTGATCCAAAAAGTGGCCAAGTATGGAATGCGGGATGCATACAAGCTCTATAAAAGCCACATGTCCATACCTTATAAGAGTACATACTTAGTATGTATTACTCGTTTTTCAGAAAACTTCTAGCTGCAAGAGTTGGCAAATTCACCACTTCAGATTTCAATTACTTTTATATCACTAGCCTGACCGACCGCTTCTCTATTTGATATTGTAAGAAACAAATATAAACTGTCCCAAGTCCAATTGTGTTATTACATCAACACGAGGCCCTTAAAATTTAAATAGTTTGCAAGTGTTCTTGTCAATTTGTATATCGTAGAACTCTGGGTGCTATTTGTAGGGCACGGAACAACAGAGGCCCAATTTTGACCCCGCCAGCCTGAGAACCCGCGATCCAAAAAGTGGATAAGTATGGAATGAGGGATGCGTACATGCTCTATAAAATCTCATGCCCATACTTTATAAAAGTACATATTTGGTATGCACAACTCGTTTCTTGGGAAATTTTCTAGGTGTGGAACTTGACGGATACACGTGTTCAGATTTCCACCCATTTTTCTAGGTGTCAGGCTGCTGATATAATATTGGGTGGAAAT
>SNQJ01S0077194.1:46362-57789 GCA_010110895.2 Picea sitchensis | reverse complement strand
TTTTTTTGCAGGTATTGCACTCTATCTTCTTTCTACAATCTTGTTTCTTGTACATATTTCTCTAATGGTCCGTGGGAGCCCCAATCCCAGTCTACATGACAAACGCATTGAAATTTCGATTTATATGTAACAGACTTTAATTTTTTTGTATATTTCAAAATTTCCAGTAGTATGTAACAAACTTTTATTTTTTGACATATTTCAAATAAAACTGTTTTCTTATCTCCTTTTAAATTTATGCCTTCATACATTTTTATCCTTCACCAGTTTGTATGACAAATGCATTTAAATTTTTATATGTGACGGACTTTTATTTTTTATATATATTTCAAAATAAATAGTGCTCTACATGTCAAGCATCATTTACTTATGCCCCATGTTCCATGATATACATGTTGCACACAACATTTCCGTGATATACATTTCAAAATTTCTAGTAGTATGTAACAAACTTTTATTTTTTTACATATTTCAAATAAAATTGTTTTCTTATCTCCTTTTAAATTTATGTCTTCATACATTTTTATCTTTCATCAGTCTATATGGAAAATGCATTTAAATTTCCAAATTTTTTCTTCCACTGTGAACAAATTTGTAGTTTGTTATATACTTTCAAAACATAAATGGTGCTCTACATGCCAAGCATCATTTACTTATGCCCCATGTTTCGTGATATACATGTTGCACACAACATTTCCGTGATATACATTTTGCGACGAACACTTCCGTCATTTACAATTCAACCCCATTTTCCACAATTTGCTTTCTAACCCTGTTGGCAGGGACTATGCTTCCATGCATCCTTGTTTTATTTCGCGGGTTAAAATGATAACACATCTCAAGTTGTTTATTGTTGTCTGCCATTGTTTTCATTATTTTCAATATCATTATTTTGTGTATTAAAATAGTAACACTTGTGTTGCTTATCGTTGAGCGAGATTGTTTTCATTATTGTCAATATTCATTATTTTGTGTGTTAAAATAATAATACTTCTTATGTTGTGTATTATTGTGTGAGATTGTTTTCATTATTATTGTTGGTTTTTTTTTATTATTATTACAAGGTTATTGAACTAAGATCAAAGTATTTTAAACAACCTTTTGCAAATTTATTTAGATTCATTAGATGGAAAGTGAAGATTGTTTTTTTTTTAACATAAATTAGGATAGTTATAAGAGAGTTGTAGTATTTCTTAACATAATGGTTGATTAATTGTTTACCTTTCTAATAAAACACAATTTAATGCATTATTTTATAATATCTTGGAATTTTTTTACAAAATGCAATATGCAGATGCAAGGCATTGCTCACAATAAAGAAAGTGCATAGGTTGTTCGTTGTGATCAGACGAGTTATAGAATTTTGTCCACATCTCATCAAGATCTTCATCATCTGCAGCCAGAGGATTGTGAGAATGACGTCTATCGTTAGTTCAAAGATGGCAACTACGTTTACACAAATTTGTTGCCTTGAAAAGGGTTCAACGCATATATTGTTGGTTAGTCCTATAAGGGAACACGATGTTTGTGGATTGTTACATTACAGAGGGTTGAAGTTCCTATGAACTTCACGAGTGTGATCTAGGGTGCTGATATGAGATGGATAATCTCGAGTGATTGTTGGAGTTTATTTGCTGCCAATATCTATATTCAACTATGTGTGGACATGGAGAACCCATAGGTTTTAGAATTGAACTCATAGAAAATTCGATTCGAAGGACCCCATATTTGGTCTTCATCACCATCCATCCATTAAGACCTTGAGGCGTCTTAGTTTATAGCTTTTACTTTCTCATATCCCACTTAGGAGGTAGTATACGTAGCTTAGTTGCACTTGTTCTAATTTGAAATTTCTCTCTAACTCCTTCTTGATTGTATAATCAAATATCTTTCATTCATGAGTAGTTTCATGAAGGCTTCTTTATTTATTTTTTATTACCAAGTCATACCATAATATATCAACTTCAACATGGTGTCTTCACCAACAATATATCCTCAACAATAGCCTTCCACACAATATTCTAAGATATTAAAAAAATAAAAAAACACATGGGAAATTAACTAGCATGCATTTCATCACTTCATCTTTTTCCATTTAATAGAACCCAATTTTTCATTAGATTATATCTTCACAATTATCATAAGAAAATTCAAGCTTGCACAAGCATATTTCAAGTGCTCATAATATACATATCATCCATGCACCATTTTATAGTGTGGAGAAAGGGACACCAAATTTAAAAAAATGATTTCCTTTTTTCAACTCAATTTTTTGTCTAATAACAATTAGTTCACACTGAATAATAACAATAAAAACACAATATAGTTTCATTTCAACCAGTTACAAGAAACACCATCTTATTGCAATCACAACTTCATCCAAACTAATAATTTCCATGCAACCATAACCAAGAAGAATTACATGATCCATCATTACATGGCTCTTTACATCATTACATAGCTCTTTATATGAAGTATCCATATTATTGCAATAACAACTTCATCCAAACTAAGGTTTTCCATGCAACCTTGACCAAGAATTACATACTCCATCTTACATGGCTCGACTATCTTTATACATGCCACATTAATAACACATTAATAATAGCTTCCTTTTTTTTTTCATTAATTATGTATTTAATAATAGCTTCCTTTTATTTTTTTATTTTTTTCATTAATTATGTATGGCCTTGACAACCTTGAAGAAAGTTTTAGTACTTTTATATTCACACTTCCAAATTCTCTCATGAATAGAAGTCCTTTTTACTTTCATAATGGCTTTTAATGACTTTGGAAATAATGTAATTAAACTATTGATGTAAACAATTTCGTAGAAACACACTCTAAACATGAAATGATGTAATGAGACTCTTGATGTAAATAATTTCGTAGAAGCACACTCTAAACATCCTTACTTTTCAACACTTTAATAATCCATTTGGCACATTAGCCATAAGCTTGAGTATGAGTTCTAATTATTCATATATCCTTTTGTACATAGGGTTGTAACATTGGTTCCAATTGATTCAATGGTAGATAAAATATTTTATCTCCTTCCATATTAAGAGAAAGTTCTAGAGAGATTTCTTGAAGCATTAATATGCATGCATTGGATGATGGAATCACTACTTTAACAAGTAAGATAGCTATGTAGTGGTTAGTCCCTGTCTTAATAAAGTGTAAATAAATGGTTAGAATTATAAACTAAACATTAATTTTGATCTTTTCTTATTTTGATTATTTCGAAGATCATCTAAACTTTATACATTATTATAATTATTATTATAATTGTAATGTAGTTGTTCTTATATCCTTGTTCAAGAAGATAAAAACAAAGTTCTATAGCAAGTAGCTCTTTAGCTTTGTTGCTGGGGATTTCATGGCTTTATGATCTAAGAAAAACACATATTTTCTAATTCCTTTGATGGTATCTCTTAGTGCAAAATGCTTCAGCGACTCTGGATCATTGTAGATCAACTTAGACGAAGCACCATCGTTACTAATAAAAACCAACACTGCCATGAACGAAAACCTACCTTAACAGACATTCAGGATTAATGACATGAGATTCAATGTAAATTGATAAATGATGTGACAACAATAAAGTACACCATAATAATTCTGAACAAAATCTAAAAACTAAAACTATATAAATAAAATAAAAAATATTTAAAAATCATAACTATATAAATAAAAACTAAAATTATTTAAATATGAAAAACTATTTAAAAATGAAATATATAAATATTTGAAATAAAAAGATTAATGACATGAGATTCAATGTGAATTGCTAGATGATATGGCATCGTTAAGGTACACCATAATAAGTCTGAACGAAATCTAACAAAATCTAAAATCTAAAACTATATAAATAAAATAAAAAATATTTAAAAATCATAATTATGAAATAAAAATAAAAATTATTTAAATATGAAAAATTATTTAAAAATGAAATATCTAAATATTTAAAATAAAAAAATGTATATAAGTACAATTTAAAAATTATTAAAAACAAACGAAATCTAATTTAAAAACTATTGGAAACAAAAGAAATCTATAGTAATTTTCAAATAATAACAAAATTTAAAAACTATTTGAAATAAAAAATAAAAAATAAGTAAAAGTATTTATACATTAAAATATTATATATATATATATATATAATCATTAGTTAAAATATAAAAATATTTAAAAAGTTATATAAGTATTCTAAATAAATAAATAAATAAAACGAAATTTAAAATCTATTTAAATCCAAATTAAAACTATTTAAATATTAAAACACTATTTAAACAAAATATAAAAAAATATGTAAATATGTGAAAGTTATGAAAAAAACCTTATTATTTAAGGGAATAAACTATATTGTAAACTTTGATTGAATTGTTAACTATACTTTAAAGCTACACTGTTAACATATGACATTGATTTTATTACGGGAGTGACACGATAAGGGTAGTCTGAGTTCACGACCTTTGGATTGTGCAATGGGAAAGCAGTGGCTAACGAATGATGTGTTTACTTAATTGTTGGATAGATGTATTGTGGCATTTTCATTGTTGTTTGTATGTTATCTTTTTAAACAAGTGTTGCATGGCAGCGGAGTCCCTGCAAGGTTGGGATGGGAGTAAATGTGAGGTAGTAGAGACACGTGGGTAGAAATTTGAAGTAGATGTGGTTTGCATGCAGAACATAGTAAAGTAAATATATAGTTTTATACATATGAAATATATATTTTTATACATACAAAATATGTGCTTGTATAAAGTATATATTTAGATTTATACATACGAAATTTGTATTTTTATAAAGTATGGGGATGAGATTTTATAGAGCATGCACAGAGCCGTCATTGCATACTTAGCCAGTTTTTGGATCGCGGGTTCTCGGGGTGTGGAGTTCAAAGTTGGGTCTCTTATGTTTCGTGGCCTACAAATAGCACCGACAGTTCCGTGATATACAAAATGACAGGCGGAGTGGTGGACTATAGAAATTTATCAGAAATTAATAATGTCACTTATACAATAGAATAGTAATAAGGTCTGTTACATAGGTTTGTGGAGAAAAACACCAAAAAATTAGCATTGTCGAACTATTTTGCTTTAAAACTAAGGCTTTCGTTGGACAAAAAAGATATAGCATTGTCGAATTGGTTTTCTTTGCACACGTTTTACAGAGCATGGACGGAGCGGTCATTCCATACTTAGCCAGTTTTTGGATCGCGGGTTCTCGGGGTGGCGGGTTCAAAGTTGGGCCTCTTATGTTCTGTGGCCTGCAAATAGCACCGACAGTTCCGCGATATACAAAATGACAGGCGGAGTGGCAGACTATAGAAATTTATCATAAATTAATAATGTCAATTATACAATAGAATAGTAATAAGGTCTGTTACATAGGTTCGTGGAGAAAAACACAAAAAAATTAGCATTGTCAAACTATTTTGATTTAAAACTAAGACTTTTCTTGGCCAAAAAATATATAACATTGTTGAATTGGTTTTCTTTGCACACGTTTTATAGAGCATGGACAGAGAGGTCATTCCATACTTAGCCAGTTTTTGGATCGCGGGTTCTCAGGCTGTCGGTTTAAAAAATGGGCCTTTGTTGTTCTGTGCCCTATACATATTGACAAGCGGGCTTGCGAACTATACAAACTTATTATAAAATAAATAATGTCTGTTACATATCTCTGGAATTACATCAACGTCGTTGAAGACCAGAAAATTAGCATACAATAGGAATTTTGCACCCAACAATTATGTCATATACATGAGATAGTAATTTATAGAAGATTATAACATTGTACAAAAATTTATAGTAATTTGTATAATGCTATAAAATTTCATACATTTTGTACTGAACAATTACGGAGTTACGGGTTGGCGGAGTCCCGAGTTCACACTTTTCATGTCCAGTGTGTTACGTGATATACATTTTTCACCAAAGACTTCCATCATATACATTTTGCAGTGAACAATTCCGTGATATACATGACACAGAGCAATTTATAGAATATTATAACGTTGTATGGAGATTTAAAGTAATTTATATAATGTTATAACATGTCTTAGTTAATGAATAGTATAAGCAATTTTTTTAATTTTATTCAATAATTTTTTTTTATAAGTAAGATTGTATAAAAGTCTGTCAAAATGAAGGAGTACAGAGAATTTCCGTGGTTTCAAGTTGTAAATACTGAGCTTCCCTGAGGGAAAACCAACTCAGCCAGCCAAACCGCTTAATAACTTAAGTGTAGATTATCACTGATGCAGAAAGAGTTCAAAATTCTGGCCCATAAGGGTGGGCGCTAGAACTGTGGAAATTGTAGATAGCCTAATTATAATAACTATGGACAAATGCATGAAAGGTCGGCATGCACATGAAAAAACAACAGACAAAAACAATAAAGACCACCAGTATGGGTTGTAGTGCGGCAACGCGGCCATGCAAAAGGCACAAAATGTCGTGTCCATGGGAGAAGGCGGCTCCTCCTGGACTGGTGTGCAGTCCACTTGCATAGCCTTCTCCGTCTCTGATGGCAGGTGCTCTTCCTTCTTCATGTCCTCCGGGCGTGATGGAAGCCTCTGGTCCTCGCAGTCTTCGTCTACGTGGACCAAATTTTTCAGTGGCAATACTGGTGCCGAGGTTGTTGTTGCTTGGGCTGTTGTTGATTGGGCTGCCTCTGGTGCGAGGAGATGAGCACCTTGTAACGCGGAGAGAAACTGCAGGAGTCCATAGGCTTTGTCGTCCAAGGTCTGTAGGTGGAACCAGAGGTTGTCCATGTCCCGAAGCAGGTCGAATACTAGGCTCTGCACCAGTGCAATGCCTGTTTGCCACTCGCATTTTGGGTCAACGTTGGAACCTGCTTGAGATTGGGGTTGTCGTCGCAAATTTTGACTGGCTTTTGAACCATCCATCTAAAATTGGGTGTTGTGAAGTTGGTCCTGAAGCGACTGGGTGGCCGAAGAGTTGGGAGGGGCCAAAGGGCATGGGTGTGAAACAAATGTCGAATTGGCTAAAGGTCATGGGTTGTTGTTCAGTGAGGCCCCTGAGCAGTCCAACTCCTCCATTTTGTTGGCAAGGGATGCAGGAAGGGGCGGGAGAGATGCAGAAATTTGAGTCGACTGCGCCAGGGAAGAGGACGAGGTGGCCGAAGAGGAGGAGGATAACAGGGAGGGAGTAGGCGGCGGACGCAGGACTAGGCGGGGTTGGTTTGGCTGGTAGGTTGGTCGGCCTTTGGACTTCCTTCATAGCCGGGGCATCTCTGGGATAGTGGGAGAGTGAAAACGCGGTAGGAACATAGCAGGGCAGGACAAATGCAAAGAAGGGAAAGGTTGAGCAAGAAGCCGAGATCTGAGAAGAAAAAGCAGGAAAGAATGAGCCATCTAGACCCGCTGAAGCAATTGAAATAGGCCGAGCAGCTGGTGAGGTTCCATAAATGGTCGCGCACACAGAGTAAAGACGCAGCGAGGGTGTTGGTCCGTCGAAACGATGCGAAGGCAAAGCAGGGTGCATTGAGAGTAATGGAGCCATGCCTCGAGCGAGATGAACTTGAAGTGATTAGGCAGTTGGGAGTGAGTGGCACATGGTCGTCACATCGTCGGCGCCATGGAGTATCGCTCCTGGCTTCTCCGCTCGACGTGTGTGCTCTACTAGCACCCCATCCACAGGAAAGGGAATAAATGCGAAGGAGTACAAACACATGGGTAGGAAGCTGAAGTACATGGGTAGGTGGGCAAAAAAATGGGGAAAATAGTGGTAATGTGGGTTACATAGGTTTCTTGACAAAAAACAGCAAAAAAAATTAGCATTCCTACACACAATAGAAATCGAAATTTATGAAATGAAACGTTCCTGAATAGCATAATTTATACATACAAAATATGTAATTTTACAAGGCGGAGTCCCGATTCAATAGTTAGCGAGCTTTTGGATGGTGGCTTCTCGGGATGTTTCTGTTCTTCTGTGCTCTACAAAAAGCAGGGATAGTTCCGCGATTTACAAATTGACAATCAGAGTTGCGGACTATTAGAATCTTAAGGGCATGGTGTCCAAAAAATTTAGCATTTCTGAAGTACTATTCTTTAGATATGCTTTGCATATGGTCGTGGAGAAAATACACAGAAATAGTAGTAATGCATTGGTGCGTTGAAACTTGGGCTTTGTTGTTCCGTGGCCTACAAATTGCACCCAGAGTCCCGCAACATACAATTTGACAATTGGAGTTGTGGACTATTTGATATTTAAGGGTGTACGTATGTTACGAAGAAGAGCTGCTAGATACCAAATATGTAATTTGATTAAGTAGATATATAGACCATTGTGGTTATCGGGCTGGCAGGCTGAAAATTGTGCTCCCATAGGTTTGTGGACAAAAGCATAAAACGACTACCAATATGGAATTAGTTTTCTTTAAAACAAAGGCACGGGAGCTTCATTTCGGGTTGTCGGGGTGGTGGGCTGAAAATTGGGCTACTGTTGTTTTTTCACCTACAAATAGCACTGAGAGTTCTGCGAAATACAAATTGAGAAGCGGTTTTACGGACTATTTGAATTTTTGGATTGCGGGTTCTCGGGCTGTCGGGCTGAAAATTGGTTTTATGTTGTTTCATGCCCTACAAATAGCACTGAGAGTTTCGCGATATACAAATTGACAAGCGGTCTTGCGGACTATTTGAAATTTTGGATCGCTGGTTCTCGGGCTAGGGGGTTGAAAATTGGCCTTATGTTGTTCTGTGGCCTACAAAAATCAAATATGTAATTTGATGAAGTAGATATATAGAGCATGCACGGAAGCTTCATTGCGGATTATCGGGATTGCGGGCTGAAAATTGGGCTTTTGTTGTTCTGTGGCCTACAAATACCACCGAGAGTTCCGCAATATACAAATTGACATGCTTCTTTGAGGACTAGAATTTTTGAATGGTGGGTTCTCGGTCTGACGGGATGAAAATTGGGCTTCTGTTGTTTCGTGGCCTACAAATAGTTCGTAGAGTTCCGCAATATACAAATTGACAAACAGACTTGTGGACTATTTGAAATTGAAGGTGCTCATGTCAAACAAGTTTAGCATTCCCAAATTAGTTTTCCTTTTTACATATGCTGCTGGAGTAAAAAAAATAAAAAATACTACTGACGTCTATTACATAGGCTGGTGGAGAAAAGTATGAAACAAATATGATTCCCGAATTAGTTTTCTTTAAAAAAGCGGCTTCTCGACTTAGGCATTTTTTGGATCACGGGTTCTTGGGCTGGGGACCTGAAAAACGCACTTCTGTTCTTTCATGTCCTACAAATAACACTAGTAGTTCCGCGATATACAAATTGAGAATCGGACTTGCGGAGTATTTGAATTTTAAGGAGCTCGTGTCCCAAAAATTCAGCATTTGCGAATTAGTTTTCTTTACATAGGTTTTACATACACTGGTGGAAAAGAGGGAAAAAAGTATAGTACCAGTGTCTGTTACATAGGGCGGTGGGCAGAAGGACGAAATAAATAGCATTCCCGAATTAGTTTTCTTTAAAACAGGGGCTCCTCGACACAAGAAATTGAAATTTATAAAATTATAGGTTCCTGCAGAGCATAGACTATACACAACAAATACGTATTTTTTTAAAGTAGACATTTACTTTTATAGATACGAAATATGTACTTTCATAAAGTATGGGGATGAAATTTTATAGAACAACAACGGAGCCCTCATTCCATGTCCTACAAAGAGCAAGCAGAGATACGCGGTGTACAAATTGAGAAGCGGGCTTGCAGACTATTTTAATTTTAAGGGCCTTTGTGACAAACATTGTGCAGGACATGTTGAAAAGTGCAAGAAATGACAGTCTCTTTATGTTTGAATAGAAAGAAAGTAGTGAACACAATTTTACAACATTTATATAAAAAAATAATAAAACGTGTTGCATATTGCTAAAAATTTAAAGAAACACACACACACACACACACATATATATATACGTGAAATATGATATCTGAAATTTGAGTAAGTGATTTATGTCATTGTCCATTCTGAAAATGAAAAATCTAGGAACACATAAAAGCAGGAGGAAAACTAGCCTTCCTGAATTAGATCATAGACGGAACCCTCATTCCATACTTAGCCAATTTTTGGATCGTAGGTTCTCAGGTTGGGGACCTGAAAAGCGGTTTTTTGTTGTTCCATGACCTTCAAATAGCACTGAGATTTCCGTGATGTACAAATTGATAATGGGACCTACGGACTATTTGAATTTCAAGGGGCTCATGTCCCAAAAATTTAACATTCGGGAATTACTTTTCTTTACATAGGTTTTACAAATGGTGGTGGACAAATGTACAAAAAATATAGTACTAATGTCTGTTACACAAGGTGGTGGACAGGAGGACCAAATAAATAGCATTCCCAAATTAGTTTTCTTTAAAACATGGGCTTGTGGATACAAGAAATTGGAATGTATCAAACTATAGGTTCCTGGAGAGCATAAATTGTACATAGCAAAAATGTAATTTTTTAAAGTAGATATTTACTTTTATACATACGAAATATGTACTTTTATAGAGCATGTATGGAGCCCTCATTCTATATAGTGTGATGAAGACCAGATTACATACTTAGGTAGTTTTTGGAGCGCGGGTTGTCGAGCTAGCGGGCTGAAAATTGGAAAAAAATGAAACGTGTTACATATTCCTGGAAATTTAAAGAAACATATATATGTGTGAAATATGAGATGTCGAATTTGAGTGAGTGATTTATTTCATACTTTATTTTGAAAAAGAAAAAAAGAGAATAGAGATAAAATAAACAAAATGACTTCACATTTAGCATAGCTAAATTTAAAAAATCCAGGAAGACATAAATATATAAGGATACAAAAGAATAGTTTTATTTGGAATATATGAAAAAAATAATAGTTTGTTACATATCCCTGGAAATGTAAATGTGTTTGTCATAGATGATTTTAGGGGCGAAATTTCGCCCATGGGCGAAATTAAGGGGCCTCTAATTTTTTATTGGACGAATTTTTTGTATTAGAGTGATTTTTTTAAACTTATTTTATTAGCCCGTAATTTATTTTAAGGTAAAAATCGTGTACAAGGTTAGCCCATGTTTTTAGGAGGGATAGAGGGAAACAAATTATATTTAGCCCCCGAAATTTGGGGAAAAAAGCTTCCATTAGCCAAATTTCGCCCCCGATTTTGTGGTATGGGCAGTAAAATCGGGATTTCTGGTTTAATTTCGCCCCGATTTTGGTATGGGCAGTGGGCACTGGAGATTTTTGGCCCTCCCACGTAATATAAATTATATGGGATCTGAAATGCATTCCCATATTTTGTTAATCCAAGACCCCGCTCGCAGAGGAGGACCCTGCTCGCAGAGGAGGAGGAGTAGGACCACGCTCGCAGAGGAGAACTCGCAGAGGAGGCTCCGCGCTAAGG
>SNQJ01S0077194.1:20853-32506 GCA_010110895.2 Picea sitchensis | reverse complement strand
AAGGGACGAAGTTGATAAGTTTTATTTTCTTAAATATTTTTATTGATATGCAACATTGAATCTACTTCATCTACCCTAACATTAAGTTGATTAACTAAATGACATATCACTCGCTTATAGATATGTTTTTTTTTTTTTGTAAGTGAGTGTGAGTATCTGTATTACTAAGAAAGGCTAATATAAAAAAAATCGGAACTCCCTGGTCTTCCAAAAAGGAAACCAGCCCGGGGGTTCCGGAGTTGCGTTCGTTGAGATATCATAGGGGTATAGTTGGACCGTCACATTGGGAAACCGGTCCAGTATCGTCATATTCAGTTTTGACAGGTTAACCATAACAAAACCAAAAAACCAAAAAACACAAGACAACAATTAAGACTGACCTAGTAATATTCCTTGATCAGTTGTTACCCAGCGCTAGTCCAAGATTATGAGATTCTTCTTTCCTTCTTTCGCCTTGTCCTTGCTCTCCTCCCGCTGGGCCACCGTGTGGGTCTTCCTAATCTGGGTTGATGCTCCATTCCCATCAGCAGGAGTAATGTCCATATGGTGGACGTAGCGCAAGTATAAGTGTAATTGTGCAGCCATTCACTCCAGCTTCTCCTTCTAATTCTTTTGTTCCTCTGCAATTCATTTTGTACTGGCGTCCAGGGTGTTGAGGTGACTTAGTATTTCTTTTAGCAATTGTTTTTGTGCCTTGTTACCCTTTTGGCTGGAAACTTTCCTTTTTGTGCTCACTTTGGCTATTAAAATATTTGTCCACCAGGCCATCTCTATCGTCTTGTGGTAAAGTGTTTCCCTGGACTGCATGGTCCTTGGGTCCGTTATCCAGTTCGCTTCCTATCTCAATTCCTCCCAAGCTTTGCCTTTGCGCTTGGCAGTGATTTCCTTCTCCCATCTGGTGATGGTTTCTTGGCCATTTGGTTCGACCATCACCTGGAAGGTGCCCTTGGTGTCTTGGGTTGCTTGCTCCATCCATGAAATTTTCCTCTGGCTTATCGAATTTTCGTCCATCTGGGTGTTTCTTTTGACGTACGTTTTCTTCATACGCACCATCTTGGCTAGATTGTGGTGGTTCTTTCCCTGAATTCTCCTCTTGTTCCTATCTACCCAGGGGTTCTTTATCTCCAGACCCTTGTTTTTATGGTGGCTTCTTCTGTTGCACTTTGTCCAACTGCGTCGTTTCCTAGTGTTTCGCCTCTTATGGGAAATCTCCTGTTGTGGGCTCGTCCTTGCAATCATGCTCTACCCATAGAGGTAGTCCTTCCCGCCCTTTTTCCCTATCTCGGTATATGTGACCATGACAGTCCGTCCATTATCCCTGCATCGGCCTTTTCCCCTGCTCGTTGTGTAACCAACTTTTCTCTTCACCATACCTGTTCTTGGAAGGGATGTGATCCTACTGGTGCATGGTAACAACTTTTGCCCTACGTCACTCACGGCATGCTGAGTCACGTTTGTACTTTTCCCTTCCTTAACCTTGCACTTCTTTCTGCTGATGTGACCTTGAGGTCATACCTCCATTTGTTGTGTGGTCAGATCCCACATTGTCACTTGTAATTGGGTGTTGGCCATGAAGATTCTGCCTGGATTCGTCGTGCCCGCCTATTGGTCTTGCACCACTCCTCTCGATGTGACCTTCTGTACTTAAGCTTATGTCACAGTCTTTTGTCGCTAGTTGTGCACAATCTATTCTGAATTGACCGTTTGGGATGTTGCTCCAGGTGGTGTCTAACTCTGATTCTTCCTTGTTAATCCCTTCATTAGCAATTCTATCTGCCATGCCATTCACTGACCTGCATACCTAGCACAACTCCACTGTGTTCATCTTTTGCAAATGCTCCTGGATTTTTTGCAGGGAGTGTGCCAAGCGCCAGTGTCTCTAAACTTTGCCCACTCTGGTGCTATTTTGGAGTCTCTTCACCATGTTGATTACCAGAGTGGAGTCACCTTCCACGATTGTGTTTGTCATCCTTTCTCGACTTAGGATATCAAGTCCGATCTCTAGGGCTTCGAATTCCACAGCGTTGTTAGTTGACTTTCCCATGTTGTCGGTGTACAGCCGGATTATGTTCTCTCCACTATCCTTGATAACCCCACCCATTCTTATCATGCCTGGGTTTCCTTTTGTCACCCCATCGAAATTCAACTTGAGTGACCCTGCTGGAGGGGGGTTCTAGTTGTGCTCACCTAGTTGGAGTTGCGGTGTTCGTCGCCCTGTTTGTGTACGGTTGTGCCCATCTTTTAGGTGAAAAGCTTCTAGGACTCTAGAGTCTCGTCCTATGAGTTGTGCATTCCCATTCTAGTAGTTGCGTCTCTGCACCGTTTCTCTTGTCATGGAGATTATTTTTTCTTTGATTTTCCCTTCCGGAAGGCTTTCATTCTTGAAGATGCGTCGGTTCCTTTCTTTCCACATAGTCCATATGATCATCCCCGGAATGAGAGTCCAGCATAGATTCACCTCTTCAGTTTCATTGTAACTCTCATTCTAGTTATTGATGGTTGCGCAAATGTTACCTCGGTCCTATTGGAGTGTCGAAAAATACCTTCCGCCCAGTCCCATATCTCTATTGTGTAACTACAATCATCGAGGAGATGATTTGTTGTTTCCTCTTTGGTTTGACAGAGGTGGCACCGTGACAGACATATGAAGCCCCTTTTTCTTAGGTTTTCCCAGGTTAGAATTCGGTTGTGAAGTACTAACCATTTGAAGATTTTTATGTTTGGCCACTAGGAGCTACTCCAGAGCTTATCCCATAGTTGTGTTGGATCTTCTTGGTCTTGGTCCTCGAGATAATGTCAAGCTTCCTTCAAATTGAATTCCCCGCCATTTTTCTAGCCCCATCTTAATTGGTCTTCTTCATCCGAGACTGCAATTTTCCTTTTCCTCATTTCCTCCTCCACCTCTTTTGTGATGGTTATGGCCCGATTGCTAGTTTGGGAGTTGAAATTATCCCAAATTCTCCATCTGTTTCAATTTGTTTCTTGCTTCCAATAGTGGTGGACGTTGGTTTTGCCTTGCGCGATCATGTCCTGTTGGAGTTCCTCCATGTCTGGATTTCCCATCTTGGGTTCCTGTTTCCAGGCATCCTCCCAGAATCTGGTTGTTTTACCATTCCTTACTTCCTAGAAGTTGTGTTTCTGGACCCGGGTCTTGTTGCGCCAAGCTAGGTTCCAGATTGTTGACCCCTCCCTGGTGCCCATAAAATGAATTCGGTCCTGGTCGGTTATGTTTGGGGCATACTTGGCCTTTCAGAGGGTTGCCCATAGGGTAGAAGTTTTTTTAACCCATCGCCACCAGAGTTTCTCACCGTAGGCTTCGTTGGTTACTTGTGGATCTTGTAACCCCAATCCTCCTTTGCATTTTGGCTTGCAAACCTTCTCCCAAGCCACCAGGGCCCATTTTTTCCTAGTTTCTGCTCCTCGACATAGGAAGTCCCTTTGGATGGTCCTTATTTTTTGTAGTATCTCTTTGGGGGCAGGAAATACCAACATCATGTAGGTTGGAATTGCTTGCAGAACTGTCTTGGTCAGTACCAGTCTCCTCGCTAGGTTGAGGGATCTGTACATCCATTTTTTCACCCTCTCCTGTAGATTGTTGATCACTCCTTCCCATGTTTCCATTTTTTAAACTCGTTCTGTGAGGGGGATGCCCAAGTATTTAGTTGGGAGAGTTTTGCACTCAAAGCCCAAAATATTTGCCAGGTTTCGTTGGATAGCAAGGTTGGTGTTGAAAAAGTAGATCATCGATTTGGAATGGTTGATCTCAGCTCCCGAGGCTTCCCCAAACTCTTTTAAGATCCTTTTGAAAGTTTTTTCTTCCTTGACTGTGGGTATGCCATGGAGTAAGGTATTATCCATGAACTATTGGTGTGTGGAAGTAGGGCAGTTTTCGAAAGGTTTGAGGCCTATAATTTCTCTTGTTGTTGTTGCGCTTTTAATGCTTCGACTGAGACCTTCCATCATCAAGATGAACAGGAAGGGGGATATCTGGTCTGCTTGTATGATGCCTCTAGTAGGCTAGAAGGGCTTGGTTGGGGCTCCATTTATCAGGAGCGAGAAACTTGTCGTTGAGACTAGGCTGATAATCCAGTTGATCCAGTGTTGGGAGAAACCAAAATCTTCAAGAGTCTTAACCATGTAGTGCTAGTTGATTTTGTCATAGGATTTTGCTAGGTCTAGTTGTATTATCATCCCCCCTCTCCTCTGGATTTTCAGGGCGTGAATTAGATCACGAGAATGGATGATGTTTTCCATGATTTGTTGACCTTCCACAAAACCCGCATGTTCTTGTGAAATCAGTGTGGGTAGGAGGGGTTTCAATCTATTGGCTATGACTTTAGAGATTATCTTGTAAATCACATTGCATAATGTTATGGGTCTGTATCAGTCAGGGGTCCTTGCTTCATGTTCTTTGGGGATTAGAGTAATCATTGTGGCATTTAACGCTTTTAGGATGGACGTAAACCGTCTAGATTCCTCCACCACCCTATACACATCATGTTTGACCACTTGCCAACAGGCTTTGAATAATTCCATTGTGAAACCATCTGGGCCTGGGGATTTCCCATTGGGCATCTCTTGGATTACTTGATCAATTTCCTCGTTAGCTATGGGTTTGTTTAAGTTGTTATTTTGTTCCTAGGTGATTAGTCTGGGGATGTGTTGCGTAATCCTATGGATGGCCTCTGTTCGGTCTTTGTTGGGTTCCTGGGCTATCCCATGGAAGTGGCTTACCAAGGTAGTCTCTGTCTCCTTGTGGGATTCTCGCTCGATCCCATCTTGATCCTTAATTTTCAGGATTTTGTTGTGGGATCTTCTAGCAATGGTTGTTCTATGGAAAAACTTGGTGTTCCTATCTCCTTCCTTTAGCCATCTGATTCAGGATTTTTGGCACCATAGAATTTATTCCTGCTGGTATCTTCCTTCCCATTCCTGGTTCATTTGGATCTCTTCCTTTTTTCGTTCCTCTGTGTAGCCCTCCGCTATGAAAACTTCCTGGAGTTTTCTCATTCTGTCTTCAATATTTTTTTTCTCTTGGTTTATGTTGTCAAATATTTCCTTGTTCCACTCCCTAAGTTTATATTTGATGTACTTTAGTTTCTTATAGAGTTTGAACATCCATGTACCTTGCTTTGGTTGTTCCTCCTGCCACCACTGGTTGATGTTCTCCTTGAAGGTGGGGTGTTCAATCTAGAATTTCTCAAATCTGAACGGTCTATTCTTTGGGGTGGTTGGGAAATATGCTTCCATTTGGATTGGCCAGTGATCCGAACCTCCCCAGGGAAGGATGCTGCAATCTAAAGTTAACCCCTGCATAATGATGGATTCTGACAATAATAATTTGTCCAGTCTGGTCGCAACCTGATGTTGATTTATCTGTTTATTGTTCCAAGTGAAGTGTTCGTTATTGGTTCTGATGTCCACCATCTCCGTTGTGTCTATGAATGTTGAGAAATCTTCTGCATCTCTATCTAACCTCCTGGTGCCTCCTCTTTTTTTTCCGCAAGTGATGTGATGATGTTGAAGTCTTCTATCAAGATCCAGTGGAGGTTGCTGGAGCGGGTTTTTAGGTCTTCTAGGTCTAGAAGCATTCTTCTCTTTTCCTCTAGCATCTGGGGTCCATACACGTTAGTGCATAGGATCATCTCTATATTCCCAATGATTTGTATGTTAACCGACAATGTGTTCCTGGTAGCCTCAGCTGCTATTAGGTTCATCACTTGTGAGTTCCACAATGTGAGGATCCCTCCTACCATCTGTTGTCCTTAAACAGCCACCATCTTGTACTTGCTCCAATGTTTTTTCCCGATTGTTTCCATTCTATCTACAGTGCATTTTGTCTCTTGGATGAAACAGAGGTCTGGTTGTTCCTTCCTAAGTCGATTTCTAAGAATTCTCTGCTTTCATAGGTTGTTTAGGCCTCTTATATTCCATGTTAAAATCTTCAATTAAACATGTGGGGGGGAGTTGGGAAAGATATTTCTGATCTTACCTGAGTTTATCAATAGATCTCCTAGTTCATGGAGAGCTACGTTGTTTGATTTTCTGCATTTTTTCCTTCTCGTTTGCTTGGGTGAGAGTTGCAGTTGTCCTTCACCTACTTTGACTCCTAGGTGTCCTATCTCCCCGTGTGTGCGCTTGATCCCTCTGGATTTGGATTCCTCCCTTAGGAGAAATATATATTGGATGTGATCTAGTTGCTCCGTTGGTACATTGTCAACGCCCTGCCTTTTCCATTTTTCCAATATGTTCGGGAGGTCGATCCCTTCCCTTTCCACAATATCTCTGAGATCAGGATCTTCTGTTCCTACCTTGCTTGGAGTCATTTCCGTGTCTTCGTCTACCTCTTGCATGGGGGTGGGGTATCTCTGGTTTCTCCATCCATAGTAGTTGTGCTACTCCCCTATCCATCCCCTTTCTTGGGCTATCTGTATCCTCATTGGTAACTTGTTCCCTGACTTCTTTAGCTTTTGCTTTTTCCTTTCCTCCTTCCTCCTCTCTGTTGGTCTTGTCCCGTCCTTCTGTTTTATTCTTGGCCTCCGAGTTTCTCCCTGTTGGGGTTTTACTTTGCTTCTTGTTAGCTCTGTTTCTGTGGTTTGGTTTTATAAACCCATCTTCGTCTTGTTGTAGTTTGGTGTTCTCCGCTTCTTGTTTTTTTATGATCAGGCATTCTCTGATTAGGTGCCCATGTTCATGGCATCTCCGACATCTGAATGGGATCTTCTCATAGTCAATGTTTTGTATACATTCCTCGTCCCTGAATTCCAGGCTTATGGCTTCTGGGAGTGCCCCTGACACATCCATCTCTATGTAGATTCTTGCGTAGGAGGTGTACCATCATTTTAGGGTTGCTTCTGATGTCTTCACATATTTTCCCAGTTTGTTCCCTATTGCTTCAAAGGTGGAGGGTAACCAATAATCTAACGGAAAAGAGTAAAGTCTCATCCATACAGGCACATTTTTGAAGGTTTCTTTTTCTAGGGAGAATTTTTCCTTCCATGGTCGCATGTACAGTCATGTTGAGGCGTGGAAGTATGGCCCCCCCTCAAAGATCTTATCCCTATCTTCCAGGTTCATAAAAACTATTGTAAAGAAGCCTTTCGAGCCCAGGTGGAGATCCACTTCTCTGCTTGGCTTCCATTGATATTTAATCCAGTTGCGCAACGTTCTTTCTATTGGCCACAACCCCATAAACTTGCATATCAGCGCATGTGTCTTCATCATATCAGCGCATGCGTCTTCATCTAGTCCCTATAGAGTTGCATTTGTGGATTGTCCAGTATTACCTTGGGTATCATTGTTGTCTTTGGTTTACATGGGTTGCGCCCTTCATCCCCATTGGGGCTCGTTGTTTCTTGCGCAACATTCTGAGGTCTTCTGGTTTCTTCCCCCATGTCGTCGCCTTTCCTCGGGTTATTTTCCTGACTCTTTTTCGTTTTCGATATCAAGGTGCTTGTCATTGGTGCCTTGAAAACTACACCTCGCGGGCCTTTCCCTCTGTCTAATACTACCTTCTTGTATCAGGGGGTTCCATTACCACCCCCCTCGGTACTCATGATGTCCTCTGTTGTGGTCGTGTCTACCAAACCCTAGCTTGCAGTTGCTCCAAGAATATTTTTCTGCAAATTAACAATGAGCAAGTCTAAAAGTTCCCTCGCTTATAGATATGTTAATCTTATGCTTCTTTTATATAAAACCTTTTGTTGTTGTACAACATTGAATCCATTTCCTGTGTGATAACGCCAAGTTGGTTGAAAAAATGACACATCATTCATTGATCGTTGTGCTAATTCTTTTCTTCCTCCTATGCCTATCATTTTATTCGTACACAACGTTGAATCAAATTCCTTATACCAACACCAAGTGGGTTGACCAACTTAAACCTCACCAACAAATTGAAATGCGAATCCTTTTTTTTATTTCTATATATATATTTTATATACAATGTTAAATTTAATTCATTTTCCCTCATACTAAATTGGTCAACAAAATGACACCTCATTATTATTGATCTACATAATCACACCTTATCAGTAAATATTAATGTACTAATACTCTTCTTCCTCATACACATTTTTTCTTAAATGTCTCATGTGATATAAATATTTATGTGGTCCAAGTTAAATGCTTTCAAACCTTTACAACTAAACTCTTTCATTAAAATACACGTGACAAGTAAATATTAATGTACTAATACTCTTCTTCCTCATATGCATTTTTTTAAATGTCTCACGTGATTTAAATATTTATGTGGTCCGAGTTAAATGCTTTCAAACCTTTACAACTAAACTCTTTCATTGACATACACGTGGCAACTAGACCTTTATCCCATGGTGGACCATCAATTCCAGTGAATGTATATTCAAACCAAAGAATACCATCGAGTTCCACTCAATATGACCACAAACAAAAACAAGTCGCCATACTTAAAGGTACAAATTAAGTAACTAAAGGGCGCCTAGAAAAAAACAATTTAATATATTTCGATAGTGATGTTCATAAGTGATGAAATATTTCAATATTTAGAATCACTTGTGTTTGGACATTTTCAGCGAATAAATTTGAATAAGATACGGTATCTTACACTTTCCTTTCTCCATGACTATGTTTCCACAATTAAATACAAATACAAATTAAATAAAGTAATGAGTTATATATATAATTTAGGGAAATTTAGTGGGCATTTCTCATCTCATTTCAAAGATAATATTTTGGGTAAATTAGATTTTTCAAAGTTTGAGATTAATATAACAATATATTCATTAAGAGCTCAACATATCACTTGTATGAATTGATATTGGGTGAAGAGAATAACACTCCTTTCAAAACGTTCAAATTAAACCTAATTGACACATCCATACACACACATATATATGTGATTAACACTAAAGTGATTAATCAAATAACATTTTATATGTAAAAAAAATAAATTAAATTCATATTTTATAATTTAGATAAAAAAGATGTTTCATATATATATATATATATATATATATATATATATAAGTTACATTGCTTGGGAAAATTCCCAAGTACTTTTTCTTTTTTCGAGGATGGTAACTAGGGTAAACCTTAAAATCTTCAAAGCACAAGATTGGTTGGTCAGTATGTTATTGTTTTCTTTTCTTAATTCTTTTTATTGATATACAACATTGAATCTATTTCCTTTGCCCTAACATTAAGTTGATTAACTAAATGACACATTACTCGCTTATAGATATGTTAATCATATGCTACCTTTATATATAAAAAAAAATTGTTGTACAACATTGAATCCATTCCCTATGTGTCAACACCAAGTTGGTTGACAAAATGACACTGCATTCATTGATCGGTGTGCTAATTATTTTCTTCCTCCTATGCCTATCTTTTTTTTGTACACAATGTTGAATCTAATTCCTTGTGCCAACACCAAGTGTGTTGACCAACTTAGACCTCACCAACAAATTGAGGTGCCAATCCTCTTCTTCCTCCTATGTATATTTTTTTAATGGTGTACAATGTTGAATTTGATTCATTTTCCCTAATACTAAATTGGTCAACAAAATGACACCTCATTAGTAGAGATTAGTGTGCTAATCCTCTTCTTCTTCATATTCATTTTTTTTTGTTAGCATGGATCATTAAACCAATCCCCTTGCCCCAACATTAAGTTGGTCAACCAAATGACATCTCATTCATTGATTGGTGTGTTAATCCGCTTCCTCCTCCCATGCGGATATTTTTATTAGTATGTAGCATTGGATCCAACTCCCCTACTCCAACATTGAGTTGGTTGACCAAATAACACCTCAATCAACCCTCTTCTTCCTCTTATGCATGTATTTTTTGTTGGTAAGTAGTGTTGAATTCAATTCCTTTGCCCCAACATTGAGTTGGTTAACCAAATCACCACTCACTAATTAATTGGTGTGTCAATCCTATCATTCCCTCCATGCAAATATTTTTGTTCATATGCAACATTGAATCCAATTCCCTTGCTCTAAAAATGAGTACTAAGTTGATGAAATGACACCTCACTAGCTTATTGGTGTGTTAATCAACATCTTCCTCCTATCTAAATCTTTTAATTTGTTGGTATGCAATGTTGAATTCATTTCCCTTACCCCAACACTAATTTGGTTGCCTAGGCGAGACCTCACTCGCTAATCACATGTTAGTCTTCTTCTTTCTTCTATGTAAATATTTTTGTTGACATGCAATGATGAATTTGGTTCCCTTGTCCCAACATTGAGTTGGTTAACCAAACTAACATAGACCCATTATAACCTCAAATGTATCAAGTGTTGAGAGAGGTCACATCCTTAAAGGTACAAACCCTAAGTTTGTGTCCCTTGAAGGATTTGATTTCCTTCATACTTTATAGATATGAGGTCAAGAAGGATCTATGATCATTTATTTGTTTATTTTTTCAATGAAAAAATCTATATTTTTATTAAAACAAACAAAAACACATAGTCACTCAGTGCATTTGGGCCCATGTCTTAACATTCCCATGTTATGTTCTCCTTGAGCCAGAAACTCAGAACTATACCTAGAGAGTTACATACAAAAACTGATATAAAAAAGTTACATCAACCATCCAAACTAAGACCTAGAAATGTTTGTTGTTTATACATAACATTGTAATAGAAACTGAGAATTAAAATGTTAGATCCAAGGGTCACGGTTATATGCAATTGAGTGTCCATTTTGGATTATCATTTATTTATTTATTTAGAGTTTTTTTAATAATTTGTTTTTTAAGGCTACTTTATTTTTCACATTAAAGATTGGATGTCAAATTTTATTTAATTTAAATTTATTTGCATATGACAAAAACACGCGATACATTTTTTATAGGCATTGTCTAACTTTCTAAGTTTTTTCCCTTTTTGTGGCCACATAAATCTGCACTAAATCACATTTTTTGTTGTTTAAATTGCATTTTTTAATGTAGAAATGGATTCAACATGTTGAAAAACCCTCAGGGCACTCAGATTACACATAATTAACCACTCAAATTTGTGTTGTTCATGAGTTTCTACTTTAAGGCTTTAAAGTATACTGTCAAGGCATCTGAAAAAATAGAGGGAGCTAAGAATAGAAAAAAGACTAATAAAAAGGTAAAGGCTATTGTCAGTTTCTCAACTGTCTCTATCGAAATTCTCAGTTTTCTTGGATACTGATATCTCTCTCAATTGCTACCCATGAATGTTCAAAGTCAACCTGGTTATTTGTTGTTTGTAAAATAGTGTTAAATAAATTTAGAGCAATGTTGGTTTGATCCGAGAGACCGGGCTCGATGTTAGGCTACCTTGCAACTGGTACTGTCATGAAGGAGGAAAGTAAAGGAGGATAAAGTTATGTGTTTTCTTTTTAGGCTAGTTATCTCCATTCCATAATGTAACGAGAATGATGTCAAAACACAAATAAATAGTATGACCAAATTGTAGGCCTTTTCTTGTATCTAAGTTAAATTTTAAAGAAAAGAAACATGCATGATATGGAGAAAAACATAAAGCTATTAGCAAAGTGAGGCATCAGTTTCAGAGGAATCTCACATTGTAACAGAAGACTATGAAATGAGAAAAATATTAATGAAGCATATGATGTTGAAATCTAAGCATCTACAGGTCTTGTATCTGTTGATAACGGATACAGAGGAAAAACT
>SNQJ01S0077194.1:4805-15944 GCA_010110895.2 Picea sitchensis | reverse complement strand
TATAGACAAGTGAGAAGGTGATGGAGATGGGGGAGAGCAAGGAAAGAATGGAAAGGTCTGAAAAGCGGTCGGATGGGATTCAAAAAAGGGTTATGGGGATACTCAAGAGAGGCGAGTGTTCCATGGTCAAATTTTATGTATCAGAATTTTTCACTGCAAAATGTGTAAAATGAAAGAGATCATGATGGGGAAGTTCAGTGGCCAGTTTGTATATTTGTGGAATTCCGACAAAGTGGCTAAGTATGGAATAGGGAAACGTTTAGGCGGACTCGTTCTCAGAAGCGAGGATTGAAGTTTTTATGAAGGGACCAACTGACGACGTAGAAATGACATTCCATGATGTTTGAAATTAGCGCTTGCTAATTGCATGCCTACAAATAAGATCTTAATATAATTGCTAATTGCTAATTACAAAGGGGAACAGGCACAGGAAACAATGACTAGGTACTGAATATTTCTTCAGCCTGCCAAACTGACGATCCACCAAAGAAATTCGAAGAAATGGCAAAGAATGGAAAGCGGACAGATAGGCTTCAAAATGGGGTGACAATAGTTCCACAAAATATGTGAGGACCCAACAGTTAAATTGTATTTCTCGAAAGTTTTCAGTGCAAAATGTATACCACGGAAGAGGGCATGATAGGTGGAGCGTAATATGGAAGAGGGTATGATCTGAGTCCAATTGTAAATTTGTATATCGTGGAAGTGACGGTACTATTCGCAGGCCATGGAACAACAGAAGTCCAATCTAGAGGACGCCTCCCGGGAATTCGCGGTCGGAGAAGTGTCTTCATCTGTCAATTTGTTTATCGCAGAACTCCGAGGCATTTTATTAGCTAGCCAACCCGCAATTCCGGCTGTCAATTTGTATAGTGCGGAACTATGGGTGTTGTTTGTAGGGCACAAAACTATAGAGGAAATGATTTTCCCTTTAATATAGCATATGTGGCGCAAATGTGGTATGGCTTGTTTTATCACTTTTCCATCCGTAAACAATTGCAATCTTGAGCCCTCTAGCCTTGGAGCCCGTGTGTCAATTTGTATATCGTGGAGGTCCGAATGTTGTTTGGAGGTCACGAAAAAGTACAAGTGCAATTTTGAGCCAGTCAGCGCGTAAGTCTTCCTGTCAATTTGTATATGGCGGGACTCTGGGTGCTACTTGTAGGACACAGAACAATAGAGGGCCAATTTAAAGAAAGGGGAAGCGCTAATTGGAAATGTGTGAATCCGCCAAGATGCGCAACAAGGCATTTTTGGAAAAATATGATTAAGTAACCAGGAAGAGAAACTATAGGGAATAAAAGAGTGGGAAAATAGAAAGGCGGAGGGCAGTTTTCGTAAGCGCGAATTGGTTTCAAAGAAGCCCCATTGTTGCAAAACCATCATTTTCTACTAATTTTCAGCAAATGCATTGTTGAAGATTAGATTTTATTGCAAAATGTGCATGTAAGTATGTTCTTGATACATTATTCCATGACTGTAACATATTAACTTAACTATTAAACTTCATTTTCTACTAATTGCCAACAAATGCTTTGTTGAAGATTAGATTTTATTGGAGTGTGTGGGTGTAACTGTATTCTTGATACATTCTTCTATGACTGTAACATATTAACTTAAGTATTAAACTTTTTGCATTATTGGTTGTTAGCATTAAAACTTAATAACTGCATGTCTAGAAATAAGAATGATGATTTTGTTGCAAGATTGTACATTGGTATTGTTATGTTCTATCTGCATTACAAATAGAATTAAACGTTGGTTTCAAACTGTGTGTAATCCATTTTTTGTTTGCATAAAAGGCTGGTGGATTGACATAGTACATTGTCATATAATTGTTACATGTTCCATCTTAGAAAAAATAACCTAAGTAAACACAATATCCAAGAACTACGAAAACACTGAACCATGCCAATGCGAACAGGTGTAAAATACAGAAAATAAGCAACAACGAAGACTCCAAGGGATTTTTTTTTAATAGCAAATCCATTTAAAAAATAAGAAAAACCCAAGTATTGTACATCTATCCTTAGAAATTGGACCCAGTTCTTCGGGCCAAAACATTGAACGTATCTTCCACAAACATAGGCATGAGATCTGTAGTAAGCAAGATCCTTGCAGTTTTCTCCTCGATGAATCATCCTATGGTGAAATTGATAGTTTTCATAAGCTTCCCATGTGGAAGAAGACGAAAAGTGTTGCAGGGAAAATGGAGTAGCTCTTAACTGAAATTGCCTTTGCATAGTCGAAAAAAAATCAGGGACATAGGTTGGACGTGCAATTTTAGAGGCCCAAATTAGTCCATTCTGGGTGGAAGGAGATGACTAGTAAAAAAATGCCTTGTAGCAATGAGAGTTCTAGACCTAATTCCCAAAGATGTTAATTGTATATCTAGAGAATAGGACAGTAGTCCCGCAAGTGAATATTTTTTTGGCTTGAAATATATCTCTGGGATCATCAACATATCATTTCTTTACAGTGAAACTCTTTCGCCCAGAACAGACTAATTTCAAAATATGGAATTCCTACTTTCGTGCTGCAAAGCGGCTATTGCATTCATTGTCGTATTCTTTTCTGAAACTCCTTTTGGTGTGGTCAAGACTTCCATCATTGAGCCGGGAAGTTTCACCGGTGATGGTTGATTTCAATTTGGGCGTAGGAGTGGGAAGAGTCTTTGCATTTCCATCATCCATTGTCGTATCATCGACCATTAGATCATCTTCTTCCAGCTTGGAATCCATGACATCAACCTCTGCGACAACCACGAATGCAACTGACCAGCTTCTCTGAGCAGGCAGGGTTTCCTTGGAATTCTTTGGCTTGAAATATATCTCTCGGTGTACCAAGGGACCATCTCCCTTTTTGCTCCTGGGAGGAGGGATATGAGCAGTAAGAATATGCCTTGGAATAGTGGAACCTCTGGCCATTATGCCTGAATGTGTTTACTGTATCTGGAAAGAACTGTTGCCACAAGCTAATGAAAATTTTCATTTGCTCAAGATGATGTTTGAAATGAAAATCGAGGAGGGATAATATAACCGTCCGCAAATTATGGTTTAATGTGTATCAATGGAATATCTCCTTGAGCCTTTCATTGATCAATGAAAATCTCCAGGGTTCGTGCAGAATGAGATGTCACCATTACAGCTCACTAATTGCATAATTAGAAAAAAGTGCGAAGGCTGCGGTGATGGCGAAGAGAGATTAAGAATTAGAAATTTCTTAAAGGCGCCAACCAGCCGACGCACAAAAGCAGATTGCATCATGTTTGAAATGAATACTTGGAAATTATAACATGCTTCTGCGCAAATCTTAGTTTAATTCGTAGTAATGACAAATATTCTCTGGATTTCCAGACATTAATGACAATCTTAACGATCCCTACAGGATGAACTACTAGCATTGAAGCTTAATTACTGCATATCTGGAAACAAGTACGAAGGCATCGACGATGGCGAATTGCGACGAAACATTGTACATTTCATGCACCCACCAACCTGCGAAACTGATTCTAAGAAATACCTAAGTATGGAAAGCGATCAGGAGGGTTACAAAAGAAAAAGGGCAGAAGATATACCCAGGAGACATGAAGGGTCGATAGTCATATTGCATCTCAGTGACATATATCGGCCGTCAATTTGTATGTCACAGAATTTCAGTTGTTGTTTGTGCGTAGGGGAACAATGAAAATGCAATGGTGAGAGGGCAATTTGTATATTTTTGAACTTCGGGTTTTGTATATAAAAGCATGAGACATTGGGAAAAAGGACCAAGTAAATAGAAAGTGAAAGAATACGAGATGAAGGGGGGTTTTGTTTGCTAATTTGTAAATTGCGGAAGTCTGGGTGCTAGTTGCACGCGACGAAACAATGGAAATGCAATGTTAAACCCGCCTATGCAGGAACCCACGATTCAAAAAGGGAAAGCAGAGAGAAAAGAGAAACTAGAAATTTTCCAAAAAACGAGCAATACACACTAAATATGTACTATAAAGTATGCACATGGGATGTTATAGAGCATGTACGGATCTCGCATTCCATACTTGGAAACTTTTTGGATCGTGGGTTCTCGGACTGGCAGGCTCTAAATTGGGCATCCATTGTTCTGTGGTCTACAAATAGCGTCCAGAATTCCACAATATACAAATTGGCCAGTGGACCTGCGGGCTAGCTCGGTCAACATTGCACTCCTTTTGTTTCGTGCCATATAAATAGTACTCGGAGTTCCGCAATATACAAATTGACAGACGAACTCCAGGGATGGTGACCTCGAGAGTGCCATTTTTTACGGATTCTAATCCCTATTAAGTATTTAACATTATCTAAAAACATTATTTTGAATACTAAATTATTAATATTAAATATTGATATTGTACAATTTAATTAGACAACGAGGTTTGTAGAATATGAAATGGGGAAGTCGTCAGTCGGTCGGGCTGGTGATATAAAAGTAAGTTAAATCTGAATATGTGAATCCGCCAACTTCCTTAACAACAAATTTTTCGAAAAAAATGAGTAATACATAAAATCTACTTTTTGAAAGTACAGACATGAGATTTTATAGAGCATGTACTGTTCTCGCACTCCATACTTAACCGAATCTTTGGATCGCGGGTTCTCGGGCTGGTAGGCTCAAAGCTGGGCCTCTATTATTCCGTGACCTACAAATAGAACCCAAGAGTTCCACGATATACAAATTGACAGGTGGACTTGCCGCCTGGCTCGCTCAACATTGCATTTCTATTGTTCCGTGTGGTTCAAACAACACTTGGAGTTCCGCCATATACAAATTCACAGATGGACTCCAGGGCTGGCGGGCTCAACCTTGCGATTGTTTACGGATGTTGATCCCTATCAACTATTTAACACTACCTAAAAATATTATTTTCAATACTAAAGTATTAATATTAAATATTCATATTGTACAATTTGATTAGATAAAATTATAAAAGGATGTGAAATATCTTATTTCAAAGAAAAACCCATGTATTCAGAAACTTGCGTTCCAAAATTTTTGTATAATATGAAACGGGCAAGAGGTCGGTCGGGTTGTTGATATAAAAAAGGGTGGAAATCTAAACATGTGTATCCGTCAAGTTCCACACCTAGAAAATTTCGCAAGAAATGAGTTATACATACCAAATATGCACTTTTATAAAGTATGGGCATGATATTTTATAAAGCATGCGTGCAACCCTCATTTCATACTAAGCCACTTTTTGAATCACGGGTTCTCGGGCTAGCGGGCTCAAAATTGGGTCTCTGTTGTTCCGTGCCCTACAAATTGCACCCAGAGTTCCGCGATATACAAATTGACAAGCGGACTTGCAGACTATTTGAATTTTAAGGGCCTCCTGTCGATGTATTAGCACAATTGGACTTGGGCTAGTTTATATTCATTTCTTACAATATCAAACAGAGAAGCGGTCGGTCGGCCTGGTGATATAAAAATAATTGAAATCTGAAGTCATGAATCCCCCAACTTCCGCAGCTAGAAGTTTTCCGAAAAATGAGTAATACGCACTAAGTATGTACTCTTATAAGGTATGGACATGAAGTTTTTATAGAGCTTGCACAGATCCCGCATTCGATACTTGGCCACTTTTTCGATCGCAGGTTCTCAGTTTGACAGGCTCAAAATTGGGCCTCTATTGGTACGTATCCTACTAAATATGTACTTCTAAAAACTATAGACATGAGATTTTATAGTGCATGTATGGATCCCTCATTCCATACTTAGACACTATTTGGATCGCGGGTTTTCGGCCTGGCAGGTTCAAAATTGGGCCTCTATTGTTCCGTGGCCTACAAATAACACCCACATTTTTGCGATATACAAATTGACAAGCAGACTTGCGAGCTATTTGAATTTTAAGGCCCTCGTGTTGATGTTATAGAAAATTTGGACTTGGGCCAATTTATATTCATTTATTACAATATCAAACGGGGAAGCGGTCGGTCGAGCTGGTGATATAAAGTAAGTGAAATCTGAAGTTGTGAATCCGCCAACTTCCGCACGTAATTTTTTTCAAAAAATGAGTAATACACACTAAGTATGCTCTTATAAAGTATGGACATGCAATTTTTATAGATCATGTATGGATCTCGCATTCCATACTTGGCCACTTTTTGGATCGTGGGCTCTCGGGACGGGGGGCTGAAAATTGGGCCTCTATTGTTCTGCGCCCTACAAATAGCACCCACAATTCTGTGATATACAAATTGACAAGCGGACCTGCAGGCTGGCTGGCTCAACATTGCACTTCTATTGTTCCATGTCCTCCAAACAACACTCAGAGTTCCATGATATACAAATTTACAGATGGACTCCAGGGCTAGCGGGTTCAAGATTTCCATTGTTCATGGATGGTAATCCCTATCAACTATCTAACATGATAAAAAAACATTATTTTCAACACTAAATTATTAATATTAAATATTGATATTGCATAATTTAATTAGACAAGAAAGTTTGCAAACTTTGGTCAGGCTAGTGATATAAAAGTAAGTGGAAATCTAAACACGTGCATTCGCCAACTTCCGCACCTAGAAATTTTCTGAAAAACGAGAAATACATAGTAAACATGTACTTTATATGGACATGAGATTGTATAGAGCATGCACGAATCCTTCATTCCATACTTAGGCACTTTTTGGATCACGGGTTCTTGGCCTGGCGGGCTCAAAATTGAGCCTCTATTGTTCTGTGTCCTATAAATAGCACCCAGAATTCCGCGATATACAAATTGACAGGCGGAATTGCGGTCTCTTTGGCTTAACATTGCACTTCTATTGTCCCGTATCCTCCAAACAACACTCGGAGTTCCGCGACATACAAATTGACAGAAGGACTCAAGCACTGGCAGACTCAACATTGTGATTGTTTACGGATGGTCATCCTATCTAACATTATCTAAAAACATTATTTTCAAATACTAAATTATTAATATTAAATATTGATATTGTACAATTGAATTACATAAAATTATCTAAGAATGTTAAATCGCTTATTTAAAAAAAAAGGAAGGAAACAAAAGAAAGTTTTTAAACTTCTATCACCGCAAGCATAACAAGGACCAATTTGAATTTTAAGCATAACAAGGCCCAATTTGAATTTCAAACAGGCCACAAGCAAGTTCCCATAAGGTTCCACAGAGTAGGACACATCTACCTTTGCACCAAACAATTTCATATACAAAGAAAAGACATCGCCGCATTCGTTTTCTCTTGCATCTGGTATATGTTCCCAGTAGAAAATAACCAGGGCCATGAGATATATGGGGTTTTCTGCCATGATTCCATTTTTTGGACTAAACAATGTTATGCACATGAAATCCCAACTAGCCGAGTCCAACGAACATTCATCTGGATGTTGAAGAAATATTATAGAGACACATGAGGTATTTTCATTTCCTGACAAAGTTTCATATATATATATTTTTCCCTTCTTCAGTCGATATGAAAAATCGCATTGCCCTCATTTAAGGTGAATTTGTTGTGTATCCGAAGGTCCCACAACATGTAGACACTGCTTGCCTTTTTCTGTAGATACGTTTCATACAAAAACTCTGCCAACTTAGGAAGCACATTTTCTAATAGAGGCTGCCTAACTGTACAATGCACGGTTGTGTTTTCCATGGTTTAGACGACAACATTGACGCAATGTCCATATATATATGGACATTTTTCACTGCATCACAGACAATCAATTGTATCATCACTTATCAAAGTGGAGGCAGAAGAAGGAGAGTTGCATTTTTCACATACAGGTTCAAAGGGGGTCGATTACACATTAGATGCAACTAAAACACCTTCAATATGGCAACGAGAGCATAGGAATTAATACATTGAACAATATAATACACAATTGCACCCCCTCCTCCCCTTAAAAAAAAAATAATAAAATAAAACAGGCCGCATAAATTTGTTCAAGGCTATTTCTATAAGCAAAGTGAGGATGATTTTGTGGATGTATACGCATAACAGTTGTAGAGATAGATATTTTCTTCAAATCCTCTACTATATCTACTCGCAACTCTATTACAAACATAGCCTAGGTTGTCTGAAAGATCATTTCTCTAACATCCCTTTTCTTTGTTATATTTTTGAAGAGCATAAGTGGAATCTTCCCTTTATGCAATTGTTGCTCCATTGATGAAAACAAATTTGAATACGTATCAAACAATTACAACTGCAGCATGGAACACTGTAATATTTGAGTAACTTACCCGAGATACATGCACATGCGAAAATAAAGGACAAAACTGAATATGAAAACCGGTACCATTGCCTTCTTGTTGTCCGACTCTCCATCCTTTATATGGAGAATGTGTTGCGAGCCAAGTTTTCTCGCTAGTGTGACAACTGCGCCAATCGTTCTGATTGGGTAAATGTCAGTGCCCTATGCAAGCTAGATGATAGTCAAGTCTGGGACGAAACGATATTATGAACAAACAACGAAAATATTTTCCACAATACTTGTTTTTTGGAGCGAAATAATTCGATCACAATCACCACAGTCATATACTGTTTTGGGCAATATATTAAAATTTGTAACAAATATCCCATTACCCGACAATATCTTTTCTGCATGTTTCTGGACAATTTATGGAGGAATAGTCAGTGTCACTTTCATCATGGCCTCCTTGTCTGTCATGTCAGCACACATAATCGATCTACTTTTGTTTGCCTTTTCCTAGTAGGTGATATAGACGACCATTATGTCCCCGACGAACACTTGTCTAGTTCAGAGGCTGTTCAAGCCCTCTATTGATAATACTTTAGATGTTACAACTCTAGACCTGGTGACATTTTTTGAACAGGAAAACTAAAGTGAATGGTACTGTGCATTTTTTTTTTTGTATTCTTATTTCACTGGCATAAATCTACAAGTACACGCATAGCTTCGATGAACTATGGAGGCAGAGTTTTGCAACCACACCTCTTAGTCTACGGAACATGCGACACATTCGACGTCTCACTTGTACTTGTTGACACTTCTTTTGAACTAAAAACTATGTATTGAAGATGACATCAACATATTCACCATGCCATAGATGAATATATAACCAAGGATATTTGTTTGGTAAACATAGTAAGAGAAGAGAATATGCATCTTTATCTTTGGCCTTGTCAGTTTGCTGATGTCTGGGATGACTGACTGCTCATGCCCATGCCACTAGTCCAACTTTTTCTGATGCAAGCAATTGCAGATGAAAATCAGGACTAAACAAGCATATGCATTGTATACTATCCATCAGAAGGACTAAATAACCATAAAATTGTATGCATATGATTTTTTTAACTGGAAAAATGTTTAACAGTAAACATGGCGTGAGGGTGGGCCACCATGACCAATCTGTATATCGCGGACCCCGGAAGCCCGGGAAGCAATCTTGAACCTGCCAACCTGGCATCCACAATCAACAAAGTGGGTAACTATGGAATAAGGTAGAAGCACGACCATAGGTGTGAAACTGTTAGTCCACCAATCAACGCACCAAGGCATTTTCGGAAATAACACTAAGCAGATGAATTAGAAAACAAAAGCGATAATAGAAAATGGAAAAAAGTAGAAATAGGGAGGGCAGAAAGGCCCATTGCTGCGAAGCCATCGTTTTCAAGTCTAATATTATATTTCCCCACCCAGTTTGTATATTTAATTTACCATCACGGTCGGTATACCTTTTAGAAGATTGTACCACAGAACCCTCTGCTGTTGCACATAACAATTCATCTTCCTGTCCAAAAAACCTGTTTTTTCTAAGGCAAGAACGTCGAATATGCACTGGACATGAAGGAAAGTTAGTATGAAGACAAACATCTAAAAGAAAGAGAAACAAGTCTATTTACCCGCCAAAGAGTCTATCGCCCTCTCCAACCATTCGGTTTGTTTAAATGCAACAATGCAACGAAATCACAATGGACATGAAGTAGGTTAGTATGCAGGAAGGCATGTATTGAAGATAACTTATAATGAAGACAAACATGTAAAAGAAAGAGAAACATGGTTATTTACCTGCGAAAGAGCCCATCGTCATCTCCAACCACTCAGTTTGTTTAGATGTAGCAATGCAACGAAAACACAATGGACATGAAGCAGGTTAGTATGCAGGAAGGCATATAATGAACATAAGTTACCATGTAGGAAGGCACACAGCATGTACATATAATAAACCAAGTGAACACATATACAGATAATAAATGAAATACAAAACAACGCAATATGAAATAACAGTACAAGCATCCACCTTTTTATATCCTCTTCAACCGATGCAGTCAAGACTCCGTTATTTTCTCGATCTATTCTGTTTGTTTGAATGTGGGAACACACAAAATACAACGAACATGAATGGGAGCTAGTATGCACCAGAGAACAAGCAATATGTACATATACTAAAAGAGACTCAATGAATAGTTTAGATGATAGGTAGAAACATGAACCTCTGGGATTCTCCATCCATAGCTGTAAACCTATAATGTTTTTTGCCCTGCCCAAAATATATTACAAGCCACAAAATATTATGAAATTGCATGGCCGTAGCTAAATGATTTTTGTTTTTTCGTGGAAAATTATCCAGATATGATTCCACCAATGGAAATACATGTTCTTTATCCTCTACATAAACTGTTGTGCCTGTTAGCACTTGGTAAATTTCCTATAGGTTGAAAGAGAAGAAATCCACAAAGGTAACTTTATCCAACCACTTTTAAAGTTGGGATCTAGCCCTTCCAGCTTCAGAGAGGGATCTCTCTATATAATTTAGCTATGTTTCAATTTTAGATATTAGGCTAGGTAAAGAAATCTGTAGGTTATGTTGTCAAAGTTTTTTTAAATTGGTTGAGACAGTCTACACTTCCATTGGGCTATGGGGTCTGTATTTAATTAAATATGAAATACCACCAGAAACGAGAAAAAAAGACTTCCACAGGGCGAGATAATATATTCACTGGATCTTTAATATCTTAAATGATGGACAGAAGAAAAGATGAGAAAGATAAAATCAACTAAGAAGCAGTTAAGAATTTCTTAATTGAAAACATCAGAAGATAAACATTAAAATATTTAAAGTCGGAAACAGGGTATCCAAGATAAATCCTGCAACATACGTTACTCTTAAAGATTAGTTTCAGAAAAAAA
>SNQJ01S0077193.1:50320-72103 GCA_010110895.2 Picea sitchensis | reverse complement strand
GTACAATGTTGTACTTTTGACAAAAACTTATCATGGCCATGGATTTAAAAGCTTGAGCATTATCAATAACTATTTTTCGAGGACAACCAAATCTTGATAGAATGTTCTCTTCCAAGAAATTGATCACCACTGCGTCTGTTGCGTTTCACGTAGGAATAGATTCTACCCATTTAGTAAAATAATCGGTAGTAGTCAAAATCCACTTATGTTGAGCACTAGAATGTAGATTTATTTCACCGATGAAATCAAGGCTCCATTGTTGAAATGGGGCTTCAGCTTTAATTGGAACCAAAGACGGTGCATGAATATTTTGCTTACCTGTGAATAATTGATAGGGGTTGCAAGCTTTGACCTTAGCATTCACATTATTGAATAATTTCGGCCAATAATATCCAACTCTTAGGATTTTTTAGGTCATTGCTCTCCATTCATGATGTCCTCCACACACTCCTTCGTGAAATTCATTTATAACTTTCTTTGTTTTAGATTCTACTAAACAACTCAGTAAGAAACCCGGAGGATCCTTTCAATATAGTTGACCATCTACAATGCAATATTTCATTGCATGTAACTTCAATGTTCTAGCTTTAGATGGAGTTAGGTCACTGGGGCATTGAAGAGTCAGAAGATATGAAACAATGTCACTATACCAAGCTGAAGAAGATAATTTTTATGAAATTTCGGTTGCAGGTACAGTAACATCAAATTCATTTATATATAAAAATCCCTCATACTCTTGTAGATGATTTATTCTGAGTGCTTTAAAATTTGATATAGTTAATAGCTTAGCCAAACCCTAACCTTTTACAAGTTTGGTCAGTTTTACTTCCAGGTCAAACTCCTGGATTTTGGCTAACCATCTGCCCCTTTTACCATCACTATATGGTTGAACTAATATATCCTTGATGGCACTGGTTGGTACATAAGCAATGATCTTAGAATGTAGTACATAAGTTCTGAAATATTTGAGGGATTTCATCATTGTGTAAGCTTTCTTTTCCAATATATCATATTTTAGTTCAACATCTCTGAGACTTTTACTAAAAAATGCAATTGGCTATTCAAAACCCTCATCATTCTTTTGTAACAGTACGACTGTAATAGTATGTTTAGAAGCGAATGAAAAAATCAAGAATTCTTTCATATAATTTGGACTTGCCAGTACCAGTGCTTCACCTATAGCCTTATTAACACGTTTGAATGACGCTTTGGCTTCACTTGTCCACTTGACCTCGCTATCCTTCTTGGGCATATTTGTAATCAATTTTGCAATTTCAACGAAGTTTGGGATGAATCTTCTTAAAAAATTATTTTTTCCTAAAAATGATTGAATCTCCTTTCTATTCCTAGGAATATTAATAGTATCTATAGCTTCGACCCTCTTTGGATCAATTTTAATTCCATCTCTTGATACTATATGACCCAAGAGTTTACCTTCATGCATTGCAAAATGAGATTTCTTGGGATTCAGAGGCAAACCAAATTTTTGACATTTCTCAAACGTTTGTTTGAGGTGCAACAGGTGCTCTACATCAGATTTAGAAGACACAGTTAGATCATCAAGATAAATGACAATGAACTTATCTCTTTCACCAACAAAAACAATGTCCATAGCTCGTTGGAAAGTGGCTCCTGCGTTTATTAAACCGAATGACATTTTATCATACATAAAAATACCCCATGGGGTAGTGAACACAGTTTTCTCTTTGTCATCCTCATGAACTGCAATTTGATTATAGCCTGAAAAAACATCAACCATAGACATTCTATTTTCTCCTACCACCTTTTCCAATACATGATCCATTTTAGGAAATGGATAATTATCTTTGAGTGATGATCTATTTAAATTTCTGAATTAAACACACAATCTGATTTCACCATTTTTCTTCTTGACAGGAACTAAATTAGCTACCCATTCATAATATCTAAGTGGGACAATGATCTTGACATCCAAAATCTTCTTTACCTCTTTCTCTATCATAGGCAGTAGTATAGTATTTATTTGTATGATCTTCTGCCTGAACGGTTTAACTCCTTGTGTTACACATTATTTTTGTCATCCCTATGACCGTTAATGATGTAAACCTGTCTGTATTCTTCAGAGGGGTCAGTGGCCCGAGTTCCTGAAGAGAGAAGGGAGAAGAACTTTTTCTGAGAAAAGAAGTTGCATTTTCCTTTATGAAAACTCTATTAAAGATGATTTTTGCATGTTGCACTATGGCTAGGGTGCGAGAATGTCTGATTCTCGCAGACTGCACCATAGCTGGGTTGTGAGAGGTTCGCAGGTTGCTCTATAAGCATGGTGTGATAATGCTCATACGTGGGAAAAACGAGCATCTTCTCGATGCTTCTAGAAGGAGAAATTTCCATGGTGAGGTGGCATCCGAATGGTTTGGATCTTACTTGCTTTCATGATTTGGTGGGATCATCCCAACCTCCTCACCTTATCCTCTTCAGCTTATAAAAGGAGAGGAACTCTCATGGAGAAAGTTGTCTTGGCTGAGATTAGCTTTGGAGTTTGGAGCTTTTGGGACTGGCTTGGATGAGATTATATTTTGATTTTGGAGCTTGGATTAGATTGAACTTTGGAGATTGTTAGCTTGGCTAGATGAACCACTTTGTCAAGATAGATTGTGAATATTATCAGATCTATTCTCTCAGAATCCTTGGAGTGGAAGTGTGTGGGGAACAAAGGACGGTTGGAAGGGACCTTACGACATCAAGGCCATGGTTGTAATCTCTCTTTCACATTTAATATGATATAGTAACATGATTCTTTCATATAAAGCTTGTTGTGTTTTATTGTATGATTCCTTGATCACATACATAGGTTTGTATTGAGTTTATGCTATTACTATCACTTTGGTTGGTTGCGTTCTTTTGCAGGATCATCATTGTATGAGTGTTGGAACGGAGCTAGGATGGCGATGGTGAGAGGAAGTGGTGTTTAAATGGTATGTCACATATCCTTCTTTAGTTAGTAAATTCAATATTTAGAACTTAAGTAAATTCAATAATTTATTAAACCTTTGAGTGAATTCAAGAATTGTTTTTTATTTTTTCTTTCTTAAAGCTCCAAACTTGGTTAGATAATAAAGGTGATCTTTTCTCTCTCACCATTGTATGAGAAAGACACTTTCTAATTCATCATATGATCCTATGGAAACTGTTGACAAACCTCAGAATCAAGTTCTTACCTGTCCTTCAAAGGTTTGAACTAGATGCCTTGAATAAACATCCTCGTACTCAAGGCCAAGAATATCAATGAATTGATCGAAGAAATTTATGTGCTCAGTTGCGGTTAAGTCTCCCTCTTCGATGAACTTTGGTAGGTTTTTCATATAGTTTTCGGGTAAATCATGGAGGGGAACTATGAGGACCAAAGGATCATACCTAGCAGCTACTTTAGCAAAAATTCTAGGAGGTAGGGGTGGTCCTTGACCGCCTCCTCCTCCTCCTCCAACACCATGTCCAACACCTCCTACACCACCTACTCCAGCCACAACCATTGATAATTTAAGAGATGAAACGTTGGATTTATAGGAAGGATTTTCAAAAATATGTAGTGACCTTTTGGTCCTTTCAGGATTAAGAGAAAAAGGTTCAGGAGACAGAAAATCTGAAAAATAGGGAGCAGGGAAATGGGGGCTAGGTTCTTTGGATTTACAGGATGTATAAACAGGGGAACCAACAGGAGTCAAGTCAGAGTATAAGATGTCTTCTTCAAAACTTCGAGAGGTTGGAATCTTGACTTCGGGAACTTATGAAATATCAATTGAAGCGGGTATTGAGATGGATGTTTTACCTTTATTGGTAAAGGAAATAGTTGGAATGGTCTCTTATTTAATCTCGGGTGAAACCAACTCGGGTTTTAGGGTTTCGACTTCGATTCTAACAGTAAATGTTTCTTTGAAAAAGACTTGGGTAAAATATTCTTGTGGAGTTAACTACTCAAATAAAACCCTAGCATTAGATTTGGGTTGATAAACTTTACTTACTGATGCAATAGTCTTTTTAAGGTATCCCCTTGGTTTCAAAAGTTTTTCAGGGTCAGATACAGGTGAAATCTACTTAACGTCTAGATTATTTCTGGTATTTTTTCGACTAAATGCCAGTTTATTAGTTGTGGAGTTGCCAAGTGAAAGATAAAAGAAATTATACTTATAATGTATTCAATCTTTGTTCACTATCAAAGAGAGAAACTTACCAATGTCATTCTCCCGAGGAAAAATAACTTTGTTTCTCTGTCCCCGGCAACGGCACCAAAAAGATGTTTATGAGTTTATACTTAAGGCTCAAAGCATAATGCCAGGCATCAAGAAATAAGGAAAGTTTTAATGATTGCATTTTCTACCTTATTTATGTGAGAAAAATTCCTTAAATTGAATTAACAGTATAACAACTTAGAGGTTGTCTTTCATATCTGAGTTAAAATTAAAATATTGAATGTAATCAGAGAAAAACATAAAGCTGTTAGACAAAGCAAGGCATCAGTTATAGAAGAATCTTACTTTGTAACAGAAGAAGAAAATAGAGTGAATAACCTCGAATGAAGCCTAAAATGTACCAATCTAATTAACTCACAGGTCTTGTATTTACTAAAAGTAAACACATAGGAAAAACTGTTTTCTATCAGATAACTAAATTAAATATAATCACAGTAGATGTTGTACTAAATTGCGATCAAGCATTCATGAAGGAGATATATAAAAAGATGTTGGAATGTGGAAAGACAGAAGAACACATAACTCAAATGAATGAAATGTGGAATCTTTAGTCTGTATTTGTATTAGTCATCAATGAGGAGAGCTTTCTCAATTACATATGGCAAAAATCCACCTTTTGTTCATCTTTTCAATAAGTATTTATACAAAATGATTTTCGACCCTAGGCGGTTGGAATTCTCGTTATTTCTAAAAAGTGACGGTTACAAAATTAAAGACTTGGAACACTTTGCTCAGTTTTCCTTTGTCTCTTTACCATGCAGTACATATTACCTCATTGGTTCTTTGAGGTACTCCCTTTTCCTCGCTCAATACATTCAACACACCTGCCTACAAATTGTGCTACTATCTTGGAAGGTTTTGTCACATCTTTTTCCTAAAAAATGTACAACTTGCTTTGTAATTGTGGAAGTTTGTCTTCTATCCTTTTGTCTTCAGAAGTCATTGACTGTAACTATAAATTGGGCTTTACCAACCATCTATCTATCTGAGCAATGTCAACTTGTTTTAACTGTGAAATTTTAGCCTGAGCTTCTTCTAAGCTTGCTTTAATATCAAGTTGATGTTTTACAATGTTAATTTGTCCCAGAACTTCATAACAATCATCTTTTCTAAGGCCTAGTGATTTTTTATTTAGTGAGTGAAAAACCTCTTCACAAGCCTCTTTGATTTCATTAGCCAATATTTTACTCTCGACTATATTGGCCTCCCATGTTTTCAATATTATGTCACCTCTGACCTACTCTGCAACAAATAATCTGGGAATTACAAAAATTTCTTCTCTAGCCGATGACACAACCACTTCTTGAAAAGTGATTCAAGTTGTAGTAGCCTCTCTTTCTCTGAGACAAATTTTTTCCAATAATTGATTCACAACCCAGAAATGGTTTTGAATAATTTCCACCTTATCAAAAAGGCCTTGTTGCGACGATTCTAGTTGTTTACATAATTCCAGTGCATGTTCTTGAAAAACAGTTATATCTATAACCATGCTTTCAGTCAAGTTCAACTTGGCTTGTACTTGCTTCACTAATTCATTTTGCTGAATAGCCCACTTTTCGCTCACTTGCACATTTTCGTGCATCTCATCAAGACTGGATTTGAGTAGTTGAATTTCTTGTTTATCACTAGCTCTTGCCTATTCAAGCCCTTTATTGACTTCGTCTCTGACATTCCTTTCTGTAGTCCTTATTTGATTTTGTAGTTGGTTTATCAAAAAATTTATCTGTTTCAATTACTCTGCCAGATTCGTGACCGAACATTGATTGGTTGTAGCAAAGGTGCCTAATGAACCAGCCATTTCCTTGGCGAGCTCTGAATCCTCCAAGCCCTGTCCATCAAATATCATCCTTTGCCTTTTGGCTACTATCCATTCTTTCTGATATGATTCTCTTATGACTACGGGCCTCCTTTTTGTACTAAATAAAAAGTTCAAAGAAGGAATCTCTTCAAGCGGGATCGAGGTAAGATCACTTGCAAATGTAATTTCAGGACTAGGAGTTCCGAAAATTGACTGTAGAGGGGTTAGTGTTGTGATATGACTGCCTATCTATGTGAACTGCTTTCCTTCTACTGTTTGTGAGGTATCAGTAGGGGTGAATGGCGATAAAGGAATTACCATTTGTTTCTATTTTAGTATTGTCTCAGATTGAACCCTTGTCTGCTGCCCTAGATATCTTGCCGACAAGGCTTCTAATTCTTGTGTAGACACTTCGAGATTCTTTGGGATTTATTCGGTAGTTTGTTTACCAGAAGAATTTGTTTCAAAACCTGGAGGTATGGATCCCTACTCTAGAGGGGTGGTTATCAATTCTCCCTCTAGTATCTTGGGCAAAATACTCCGTCTGTGCTTTTGAAAAGTGAAGAAACTGGCCTGTTGGTCAGGGGATAACGCTCAAACTCTGCCTTGTACCTCCTCATAGGATTTGATTCCCCTGGATATATCTTCATATGGGGAATATTCATGCATATATATTTTCATATTGCATTGAGATAGGTGTTTTTCCACGATTTGGTATGGATCATGTCTTTTGAATTCAATGTCGACCAACTTGACATCCTCTAAAGCCACAACCTCTACTTTGGAATGGCCAAAATTCAACAAGGAAAACCTTTCAACCTGTAGAGGAAAGATTGGCCAAACTTTCTTTTGAGCTTCTTTTAACTCTTTGTCAATGCCTGATGTTACCGTTTGGTAAGCCACTTCTTTGCACACTAGTCTGTCAGGAAGAAAATTTGGAAGAGCATGAGGGGAAACCGAGCATCCAAAAACCCTAATATAGGAGAAATTTTCTTCAATGAACCATTCTACAACTTGTTTAAGGTTTCCCATAATTTGATCTGAAATCTGAGGAGGTGGATGACCATATATTGTTTGATGAATGAAAATAACTACATTATGCCAGATTTCATAAAAGAAATATTTGGCCTTTTCCTCCCATAGTTTGGAATGATAAAAATGGATAGGTTCGACATTGGTTGGGGTCCAACTCCAATTCATCAATGGGAATGGAGTCATAAAACATATGGTATCCATGACATACGTACATATAAAAAAAGGCAGGTTGACCTTTTGACTTCGCCATTTGATACTCAGTGATTTCCTTGGCTAGGTTATTAGACAACATCTTAGCATAGTCAAAAGCATGGATGATTTTAAGGATGGAAATTTATTTTAAAATGTAGAAACCTTAGCGAATCTTAGTAATCCTTCATATGCCAAATATAAATGTTTGGCAATATTTTTGTAAAAATATTCAAATTTCTAAGGATTCTATATAGTTTGTATAAAATTTTGGCTATTTTTAAGGTAAAATAATTTTATCCTATAGAATTTGGGCGAATCATTTTTAGAATAACGAATCTTTTTTTTGGAAAAACCATGGAAAAGTAGCCCATGAGCAAAATTTAGCCCCTAAAATCATCCCTAGGACTCGAAAGTGAAACCCTTGGCTACCTCATGAATGATTGATACCCATTCCACCGGGAAATGAGTAGGGATTTTATTTCCAAATATTCTACATAGAATCATGGATATATAAACCATATACTCATTTAATGATGCAGTGTAATAAATACCATGGGAGTCAGCTCTGAATTCAACTGGAATTCCCCACCGGGTTTTAACTATATCTGGGTAGGTTCAGTCAAATTGCACACATTCCTTTTGTTCAAACTCCATCATGAACGCAGAATTATAAATATATTTTGGATTAGGGGATAGCTTGTACATTACTTGGAGGTATTCCAGCCTGAAAGAGCCCACAATGATCTTTTGGTGGTTACTGGTCTGCACATCGGTGTTTTCCAAAAACCAACTTATCATGTCATTATATGGCATGAGTTTCGGCCTTCTATATATCTTATGAAGCTTGGATTCTGCTATAATTCTGAGTTTGGTTCCTTGAGTATCGTTCTTTTCATCTCTAGAATCATCTGGGCAATTTATTACTTCATGCTCCAAGATTGCAAAAATATGCGTCCAGGATCTAATTGAATCTACAACATGTGGCATAGTATCAAGCAAAACGTTTGCATTCGGATTCAAACCTTCACCGGCATCATCATTCTTATTCGACATTTTCCTAGGTTCCATGATGTTAGAAATAGAACACGAATACCTGTTACAGGTGAGAATGCGTGAGATTTCCTTGGATAAAACTCACTACTTTGTTGAAGGTAACAATGAAATTCAAAATAAAACATCTTTATTTATGCTCAGCTTGCATTAATTCGAGTATGTTTTTAAGGATGATGAATTTATTGGTTTTAATGAGGAAAGTAAATCTGGTGATATGCACTCTACGTTGGAAATCATTTCCTTTGATCCATAATTAATTTTGTTAAATATCAACGATTCGCGATCGAGAGTTTTGAATGGAACAAAAATGAAATATCCCGAAAGTGAATGCGCGAAATATTAATTTACACTGTTAATTTCATTTTAAGAAGTTAATTAATCATGTTTAAAACTCAACGCTTTCGAGAACTCGGGTTTTAGGATTTTTTTAGATGTAATGAATGTAAAACCCTTGATTCCTGAAACGCGAAAAGATTAACTTCTTTGACTTAGTTAAATTTAATTAATCAGGATTTTGTCTTTCGGCATTTTACTACTCGTCTTTCGGGTACTAGGATTTTGAAATTTAAGACATATCTGAAATGTGAAACTACGAAGCAACTTTCAGCAGCTTGACTCATTAATCATTTAGCGGCTCCACAACTCTGAAAGATTTAAGATCATTCGATCAAACAAAAAACTTTATCAACGGAAAAAGGAAATTTATTCAAGTCTAAAGTTTAGAAAAATATATTTTCCAACAGCCCCCATGAGTTGATCAAGGAGGTCGTCGATTCGGGGACTCAGGTACTGGTTTCTGACTGTGATTTTATTCAGAGCCCGGTAATCAATGCATAGTCGCCAGGTTCCATCTTTCTTTTATGCCAACATGATTGGGATCCCGCAAGGTGATGAGTTGGGATGAATGTGCCCCTTGTGGAGTAGTTCTTGGATATGTCGCTTGATATCCTCATTCTCTAACAGAGAGCGACGATAGACTGGCCCATTAGGAAACGATACGTTGGGGGTCAGATTGATGGGGTGCTTGACCTGACAGTGTAGAGGTACCTCGGTAGGTGAGGAGAAGATATATAAGTATTCTTCCATGACCTTATCTACTTGCTTCTGCTCTGTGGAGAGGTCATCCACAGAGACCCTAGATGTGGTTGTGATATTTCGCTTACTCTAAGAGAGAATCACGAAGAAGACAAAATTCCCCGTCTGAGAGATGACCTTCCTGCATTGATTAGCAAAGATCAAGGAAATAACACTAGGTGGGACTGCCTCGGGTATCCTGTACAATTTTCTGTTCAAATAAATAATGACACTACGAGGCCTAGACTCATATACAGTTGGAATGGTATCTGATTTAATCTCGGGTGAAACCAACTCGGGTTTTAGGGTTTCGGCTTCGATTCTAACAGTAAATGTTTCTTTGAAAAAGACTTGGGTAAAATCTTCTTGCGGAGTTAACTGCTCAAATAAAACCCTAGCATTAGATTTGGGTTGATAAACTTTACTTGCTGATGCAATAGTCTTTTTAAGGTATCCCCTTGGTTTCAAAAAAATTTCAGGGTCAGATACAGGTGAAATTTGCTTAACGTCTAGATTCTTTCTGGTATTTTTTCGACTAAATGCCAGTTTATTAGTTGTGGAGTCGCCAAGTGAAAGATAAAAGAAATTAGCCTTATAATGTATTCAATCTTTGTTCACTATCAAAGAGAGAAACTTACCAATGTAGTTCTCCCRAGGAAAAATAACTTYGTTTCTYCGYCTCCGRCAACGGCACCAAAAAGATGTTTCTGAGTTTATACTTAAGGCTGAAAKCATAATGTTAGGCATCAAGAAATAAGGAAAGTTTTAATGTTTTCATTTTCTACCTCAGTTATGTGAGAAAAATTCCTTAAATTGAATTAACAGTATAACAACTTAGAGACTGTCTTTCATATCTGAGTTAMAATTAAAATATTGAATGTAATGAGAGAAAAACATAAAGYTGTTAGACAAAGCAAGGCATCAGTTATAGAAGAAYYTTACTTTGTAACAGAAGAKGAAAATAGAGTGAATAACCTCGAATGAAKCATAAAATGTACCAATCTAATTAACTCACAGGTCTTGTATTTACTAACAGTAAACACATAGGAAAAATTGTTTKCTATCAGATAACTAAATTAAATGTAATCACARTAGATGTTGTACTAAATTGTGATCAAGCATTCATGAAGGAGATATATAAAAAGATGTTGGAATGTGGAAAGACAGAAGAACACATAACTCAAATGAACGAAATGTGGAATCTTTAGTCTGTATTTGTATTAGTMCTCAATGAGGAGAGCTTTCTCAATTACATATGGAAAAAATCCACCTTTTGTTCATCTTTTCAATATGTATTTATAAAAAATGATTTTCGACCCTAGGCGGTTGGAATTCTTGTTATTTCTAAAAAGTGACGGTTACAAAATTAAAGACTTGGAACACTTTGCTTAGTTTTCCTTTGTCTCTTTACCATGCAATACATATTAACTCATTGGTTCTTTGAGGTACTCCCTTTTCCTCGCTCAATACATTTAACACACCTGCCTACAAATTGTGCTACTATCTTAGAAGGTTTTGTCACATATTTTGCCTAAAAAATGTACAACTTGCTTTGTAATTGTGGCAGTTTGTCTTCTATCCTTTTGTCTTCATAAGTCATTGACTATAACTGTAAATTGGGCTTTACCAACCATCTATCTATCTAAGCAATGTCAACTTGTTTTAACTGTGAAATTTTAGCCTGGGCTTCTTCTAAGCTTGCTTTAATATCAAGTTGATGTTTTACAATGTCAATTTGTCCCAGAACTTCATAACAATCATCTTTTCTGAGGCCTAGTGATTTTTTATTTAGTGAGTGAAAAACCTCTTCACAAGCCTCTTTGATTTCCTTAGCCAATATTTTACTCTCGAATATATTGGCCTCCCATGTTTTCAATATTATGTCACCTCTGACCTGCTCTGCAACAGATAATCTGGGAGTTACAGAAATTTCTTCTCTAGCCGATGACACAACCGCTTCTTGAAAAGTGATTCGAGTTGTAGTAGCCTCTCTTTCTCTGAGACAATTTTTTTCCAATAATTCATTCACAACCCGGAAATGGTTTTGAATAATTTCCACCTTATCAAAAAGGCCTTGTTGCGACGATTCTAGTTGTTTACATAATTCCAGTGCATGTGCTTGAAAAACGGTTATATCTATAACCATGCTTTCAGTCAAGTTCAACTTGGCTTGTACTTGTTTCACTAATTCACTTTGTTGAATAGCCAACTTTTTGCTCACTTGCACATTCTTGTGCATCTCATCAAGACTGGATTTGAGCAGTTGAATTTCTTGTTTATCATTAGCTCTTGCATGTTCAAGCCCTTTATTGACTTCGTCTTTGACATTCTTTTCTGTAGTCCTTATTTAATTTTGTAGTTGGTTTATCAACAAATTTCTCTGCCAGATTCGCGACTAAACACTGATTGGTTGTAGAAAAGGTGCCTAATGAACCAACCATTTCCTTGGTGAGCTCTGAATCCTCCAAGCCCTGTCCATCAAATATCATCCTTTGCCTTTTGGCTACTATCCATTCTTTTTGATACAATTCTCTTATGACTATGCGCCTCCTTTTCATGCTAAAGAAAAAGTTCGAAGAAGGCATATCTTCAAGCGGGATCGAGGTAAGATCACTTGCAAATGTAATTTCAGGACTAGGAGTTCCAAAACTTGACTGTAGAGGGGTTAGTGTTGTGATATGACTACCTATCTCTGTGAACTATTTTCCTTCTACTGTTTGTGAGGTATCAGTAGGGGTGAATGGTGATAAAGGAATTACCATTTGTTTCTATTTTAGTATTGTCTCAGATTGAACCCTTGTCTGCTGCCCTAGATATCCTGCCGACGAGGCTTCTAATTCTTGTGTAGACATTTTAAGATTCTTTGGGATTTCTTCGGTAGTTTGTTTACCAGAAGAATCTGTTTCAAAACTTGGAGGTATGGATCCCTGCTCCAGAGGGGTGGTTATCTATTCTCCTTGTAGTATCTTGGGAAAAATACTCCATCTGTGCTTTTGAAAAGTGAAGAAACTGGCCTATTGGTCAGGGGATAATTCCTGAACTCTACCTTGTACCCCCTCATAATATTTGATTCCCCTGAATATATCGTCATATGGGGAATATTCATGCATATATATTTTCATATTGCATTGAGATAGGTGGTTTTCCACGATCTGGTATGGATCATGTCTTTTGAATTCAATGTTGACCAACTTGACATCCTCCAAAGCTACAACCTCTACTTTTGAATGGCCAAAATTCAACAAGGAAAACCTTCCAACCTGTAGAGGAAAGATTGGCCAAACTTTCTTCTGAGTTGCTTTTAACTCTTTGTCAATGACTAATGTTACCGTTTGGTAAGCCACTTCTCTGCACACTAGTCTATCAGAAAAAAACTTTGGGAGAGCATGAGGGGAAACCGAGCATCCAAAAACCCTGATATAGGAGAAATTTTCTTCAATGAACCAATCTACAATTTGTTTAAGGTTTCCCATAATTTGATCTGAAATCCGAGGAGGTGGATGACCATATATTGTTTGATGAATGAAGATAACTACATTATGCCAAATTTCATAAAAGAAATCTTTGACCTTTTCCTCCCATAGTTTGGAATGATACAAATGGATAGGTTCGACATTGGTCGGGTTCCAACTCCAATTCATCAATGGGAATGGAGTCATAAAACGTATGGCATCCATGACATACACATACATATAAAATGGGGTAGGTTGACCTTTTGACTTCTCCATTTGATACTCAGTAATTTCCTTGGCTAGGTTATCAGACAACATCTTAGCCCAGTCGAAAGTGAAACCCTCGGCTACCTCATGAATGATTGATACCCATTCCACCAGGAAATGAGTAGGGATTTTCTTTCCAAATATTCTACATAGAATCATGGCTATATAAACCATATACTCATTTAATGATGTAGTGTAATAAATACCATGGGAGTTAGCTCTGAATTCAACTGGAACTCCCCACCAGGTTTTAACTATATTTGGGTAGGTTTAGTCAAATTGCACACATTCCTTTTGTTCAAACTCCATCATGAACGCATAATTATAAATATATTTTGGATTAGGGGATAGCTTGTACATTACTTGGAGGTATTCTGGCCTAAAAGAGCCCACAACGATATTTTGGTGGTTAATGATGCTCCTGGTCTGCACATCGGTGTTTTCCAAAACCCAACTTATCATGTCATTATATGGCATGAGCTTCGGCCTTACATATATCTTATGAAGCTTGGATTCTGCTATAATTCTGAGTTTGGTTCCTTGAGTATCGTTCTTTTCATCTCCAGAATCATCTGGGCAATTTATTACTTCATGCTCCAAGATTGCAAAAATATGCGTCCAGGATCTAATTGAATCTACAACATGTGGCATAGTATCAAACAAAACGTCTGCGTTCAGATTCAAACCTTCACCGGCATCATCATTCTTATTCGACGTTTTCCTAGGTGCCATGATGTTAAAAATAGAACATGAATACCTATTATAGGTGAGAATGCATGAGATTTCCTTGGATAAAACTCACTACTTTGTTGAAGGTAACAATGAAATTCAAAATAAAACATCTTTATTTATGCTCAGCTTGCATTAATTCGAGTATGCTTTTAAGGATGATGAATTTATTGGTTTTAATGAGGAAAGTAAATCTGGTGATATGCACTCTACGCTGGAAATCATTTCCTTTGATCCATAATTAAGTTTATTAAATATCGACGATTCACGATCGAGAGTTTTGGAGGGTCATATTGATAGGGTTCTTGACCTGGCAGTGTAGAGGTACCTCGTTAGGTGAGGAGAATATATCTAAGTATTATTCTATGACCTTATCTACTTGCCTCTGCTGTGTGGAGAGGTCGTCCGCAAAGACCCTAGATGTGGCTGTGATATTTCTCTTACTCTAAGAGAGAATCACAAAGAAGACAAACTTCCCTGTCTGAGAGATGACCTTCCTGCATTTCTTAGCAAAGATCAAGGAAATAGCACTAGGTGGGACTACCTCAGGTATCCTGTACAATTTCCTGTTCAAAGCAATAATAACACTACGAGGTCTAGACTCATATACAACACAACGTTTCCATAAATAAGGTTGGCCCAAAAGAACATCACAAACTTTGAGAGGAGCAACATTACACAATACCTTGTCTTTGAAGGGCTTTATTTCGTACGACAATCGACACTGTTGGCTGACGCGAAGATTGTTTCTTTGGCGGAGCTATCCAATAGTGTAGGGTCGTGGGTGCGGCATTGTCGCTAGGGCCAACCACTTGACGACCTCTACTGAGATCAGGTTCTTCTGGCTACCGCTATCAATGATGAAGTGCAGTGGGGTACCTTTTACCCACATCTGTGAATGGAAGAGGCGTTCTCCTTCTTCTGGCTCGTCTGGTTCACCAGGCTGGAGCTTGGTGGTAGCAACGATGGCACTGGGTTCCGCATCAATGATCCATATTTCCCTTTATGGTTATGGCTCATATTATGAACCTGCATCGGATTCAGATGCTTTCACTTCGACCAGCAACGACAATCAATAGTGTTATGCCAAGAGATCTTATGGAAGTCGCACCACTTCCCGGTATATTTCTTTGTCTTTCTGGTGTCCTTCTTTGCTTGCGGCTTGGACTGGTTTTCCTGATACTTTCCATCTTTTCTCTATCCTATGTTCTGTGGGTTGGGGCCATCCTTTCCTGGATTTTGTTGTGCAGGTTTCCCAGGCCCAAATTACCGTGTCTTTTTTTTGAGCTTCTGCTCGATTTTGACGGCATATCGGTAGGTCGGACCCAAGAATGAGATGTCCAGAAATTCCATTTCATTCTTGATGTATCTATGCAGAGCGTCGCGATACTTGAGAACCATATTTTTCTCCAAATCTTTGATACCCAGCTTGGTACGAAAGGTATGAAATATATTTGTGAAATCTGACACTGCTTGGTCTCTTTCTTGCTACAGTGTGGTCCATTTGGTATACAAGTTGTCGTACTTTACGACAGGGTAGTATTGTTCATTAATAGCATCCCTAAAGGATTCCCAGGTGGTTGTGACTATAAATAATGAGGGTTCCTCTATTTCCTTTTGCTCACAGAAATTTTCCCACCAATCTTTGACATGGAGAATGACTTTGAGGAGCGCAAAAGTAACATTTTCTCTATTCGAAAAGTTATGCACAGAAAAATACCCTTCTAGTAGATTCAACCACTTGTCTACAACATATGTGTCTATCTGACCTTCAAATATAGGAATATCAAAGTTTATTTGTACCTTGAAGGGGGCGGCGCCTCCACTTGAAGAAGATGCGTCGCATGTTGGTATCCGCTGAAGGATTTGTGCGAAACTATGCATCATCTCATTCCTTTGTTGTGTGAGGGCTTCCTCAATCAATAGTTTGAAAGGATATCCTGTCTCGTCATCTTTATTTTCTCTTTCCATGAGAGGTCGCTTGGGCATGAGAGAGATTTTTTCCTCAAGAGAAACAAGCTCGAGACCCAAATCTTTGTATTCTGCCCTCGTTGGGGACATGCATTAAGACGACAAGGAGAAAACTGGTTTGATACCACTGATCTGGATTTTATGAATAGAATGAAATGACTACAGATTATTAACAGGTTCTTAACAAAAAATAATAGAGATACAGTAAAACCGATTTTCTATTTAATAAGGAAATAAGATGAAACTGTAAAATGTAGCGGAAAGAAGCTTGTTGGAATGGTGGCGGCTTATCTCTTAGAAGAGATGCGACGGTTGTGCTCATTCGCAAGAAGATGACTACAATGAGGCTCTGGAGGCCTTTTTACAATAAAAAAGAATGTCAAAAACCATAGACATCCAAAAACCTAACCTTAGGAGATGAAGCGCCAAAATTCATGTGGACCCCGTCTGTGTAAGTTAGTACATCAACTTCACGGGGTCGTAACTTTTGCATATGATCTCTGTTTTAGGCATATGATAGTCCGTTGGAAAGTATCGTCAAGGAGATTCATTTTGGGGGATCAATCATGCATTCGCATATCATTGAGAAGCTTGTTTATGAAAAACCTTCATTTAGGCCCTCAAAATGGCACCGTAAGTTAAAACTGATAAAAATAGTAAATTGCCAAAATTGCTAGAAAATTGTTTTGAGACAATTCGAAAAGGTGGGTTGCCACCAATATCCACCTGGATCAATCCTCCCTACTTAGAAATAAATTGCCTCCATTGCGTTGAGTTCCCCCATCAGATGAGGAAATTTCTGCTGAATTTTCCCCCGGGTGAGCCACTTGCCTTGGTGCAGGCGTTGCCCTACTTTGACGACTCGATAAAGATGAATCATTTGTTGTCAAGTGCCATTGATCTATGTGTCCACAATATGATTGTTGGATTCCTGTTGTATGCAGTCGAGGTTGAGCTCTGTTGGTTTCAGTTGTTCTTCTACGTCTGACGTGTCCAATAATGGTGGGAAATAAGGTCGAAGGAGATCCACGTTGAACACTAGGTGCAGGCCAAGGAAAGGAGGAATGTTGAGCTCAAAAGCATTATCCCCCATGGCCTTGGTGATGGTCCATGGTCCATAATGGAGTGGACGAAGATTCATATGGGGTCTTGTAAGGTGTTCTTTCTGCAAGTGCAACCAAACTTTCTTGCCCACCTGAAACTTATGTGGCACCCGATGTTGATCATGGCGCTGCTTGTACTTATCATTGGAATTTTGTAGGATATCCTGAACCTATTTGTAGATGTGATGGATCCTCTCAATGAACCAGGTGGCTTTGTCAGCTTCATTTGGAGTAGAAGCTTCATTTGGATCAGGAGATGAGTTGGTCGAGGTGTCTGCAAGGGGAAGTGAAACATCTATGGGACCCAATGGTTGGAATCCCAACCCCACCTGAAAGGGGTTGTGGTTGGTTGAGCTATGCAGAGCTCGATTGTAGCTATGTTGGACATAGGGAAGGCTCTCATCCCATGTGCGAGGTTGCTTTGAATTATACATGCGAAGGATATGCACAATCATTTGATTTATGACCTCAGTTTGGCCCTCTGTTTGGGAGTGAAAGGCCGTGGATTTGGTGAGCTTGGTGTTCAGCAGTGACCAGAGGCTCGACTAGAATGTGTTGAGAAATCGACTGTTCCAATCCAAGACAATGGTTTGTGGGTTTCCAAAATGTACCCAGACTCGTTCAAAGAATATCTTGACAGTGGCCTCTGATGTGATGTTCTTCTTGCAGGCAACCAAAATGACCATCTTAGAAAAGTGATCAACAACCACAAAAACACAGTGATTTCCCCGCTTGGTGGATGGGAGGCTCGACATGTAGTCCATTGAGATGGATTCCCATGGCCTGTCAGGAGTAGGAAGAGGAGTGTACATGCCATGTTTCTTAGTGGTCGGTTTGGCAATAGCACAGGCAGTGTAGGACCTGATATAGTTGTTGACCTCCTATCGAAGCTTTGACCAATAGAAATGTTTTTGTAGCATCGCCACTGTCTTTTCGACGCCAACGTGTCTTGCCACCCGACTGTAGTGGGCTTCCCAGATCATCTTCACTCACTCGCTTGATGGAACACAGATATGGCCCAGACGACACAACAACCCATTTTGAAGATGGAAATTATCGACAACTACGTTTGCACCCAACATTTGGTAGGTGGTGGCGAAGTCCGGGTCTGTCTCATAGAGTTGGGGCCATTCAAAGGTTTCATGGCCGTAGGAGTCTATCACCATGGTGAGTGTCGCAACTTGCGGTCTGCCGAAGAAATCAACGACGCAATTGGTGCTTCTTGTTTTATACTTGATGTTGAGGTGGAATTGTTGCAAGTATGTGGACCACTTTTGATGGTGATCATTCTGCAACTTCCCTCGAGTCTTCATGAACTACAGTGGCTTATGATCAATGTGGATGATTGTCTCCTTCCCAAAAATGTAATGTCTCCACTGGCAACAGGCTTGCACAATGAAGTACATTTCTTTGTCTTAAGTAGGGTACTTACAGACAACATCTGATAGTGTCTCACTATGATAGGCTATGGAGTGGTAGTGTTGAGTGAGAATGATGCCCATCGCATAGTCTAAAGCATCTGTCTCGATCTCAAAGGGCTATTGCAGGTCTAGTAGTGAAAGTACTAGGACTGAGCACAAGCGTTGCTTCAAATCGTCGAACGCTTTTTGTTGGGAATGGCCCAATGCAAATTTCACCTTACCACCACCCTTGGTTATTTGGCTGAGAGCCCATGCAATATGGGAGAATCCCAACACGAACCTGCAGTAAAAATTGGCAAGGCCCAATAACTCTGAAGCTCAGTGAGTGTGGTTGGGGCTGGCCAGTCACGAATGACTTGGATCTTCGTTGGATCCACATGTATGCCATGCTGATGAATTATTTAGTCCAGGTAATGGACCATGTCCATGACAAATGATCATTTTTCAAAGTTGGCATATAGCTTGTGCTGCTGCAGATTGTGCAGAACTTGCTGAATATGTTGCAAGTGTTCGGCCCAAGTCTTATTGTAAATGAGAATGTCATCCATATACACCACTACAAAAGTATTGGTGAATGGTCGTAGGATATCATCCATCATTCTCATGAAAGTGGCTGAAGCATTTTTCAAACCAAAGGGCATGACCAACCATTCAAAAAGGTCTTCATTTGACTTGAAGGCGGTTTTCCATACATCTGTTTGTTTTATCGGGACCTGGTGGTAGCCAAACTTCATATCAATCTTACTGAAGTATTTGGCCCTCATGAGTTGATCAAGGAGGTCGTCGATTCAGGGAATCGAGTACCAGTTTCTGACTGTGATTTTATTCAGAGCCTAGTAATCAATGCAGAGTCGTCAGGTTCCATCTTTCTTCTATACCAACATGATTGGGCTCCCGCAAGGTGATGAGATGGGACGGATTTGCCCCTTGTGGAGTAGTTCTTGGATCTGTCGCTTGATCTCCTCATTCTCTAATAGACAGCGGCAATAGACTGGCCCATTGGGCAGCGGTGCGTCGGGGGTCAGATTGATGGGGTGCTTGACCTAGTAGTGCAGAGGTACCTTGGTAGGTGAGGAGAGGATATCAAAGTATTCTTCCACGACCTTATCTACTTGATTCTGTTGTGTGGAGAGGTCAGCCGTAAAGATCGTAGATGTGGCTGTGATATTTCGCTTACTTTGAGAGCGAATAACGAAGAAGACAAACTTCACCGTCTGAGAGATGACCTTCCTGCATTGCTTAGCAGAGATCAAGGAAATAGAACTAGGTGGGACTGCCATGGGTATCCTGTACAATTTCATGTTCAAAGTAATAATAACACTACTAGGCCTAGACTCATATACAACATGACATTTCCATAAATAAGGTTGTCCCAAAAGAACATCACAAACTTCGAGAGGAGCAACATCACACAATACCTCATCTTTGAAGGGCTAGATGTCATACGACAGTTGACACTGTTGGCTGATGCAGAGATCGCTTCCTTAGCAGAGCCATCCAATGGTGTACGGTTGTGGGTGCTGCGTTGTCGGTAGGGACAACCACTTGACGACCTTTGTTGAGATGAGGTTCTTCTAGCTATCTCTATCAACGATGAAGTGCAGCGGGGTTCCTTTTACCCACATCTGTGAATGGAAGAGGCATTCTCTTTCTTATGGCTCGTCTAGTTCACCAAGCTGGAGCTTGGTGGTAGCAACAGTGGTGCTAGGTTCCGCATCAATGATCTGTCTTCCCCTTTCTGGTTCTGACTCAGAGTCTAAACCCGCATTTGATTCAGATCTTTCACTTCGGCCACCAACGACTTCTTTGAGCGGCAGTCAGCAGTGTTATGCCAAGGGCTCTTATGGAAGTTGCACCACTTCTCGGTATTTTTCTTTGTCTTTCCGGTGTCCTTCTTTGCTTGCGGCTTGGACTGGTTGTCCTAATACTATCCATATTTTCTATGTCCTTTTTTATGTGGGTTGGGGCCGCCCTTTCCTGGATTTTGTTATGAGGGGTTCCTAGGCCTAAATTGTTGCATCTTTTGTTTGAGCTTCTGCTTGATTTTGACGACATATCGGTAGGATGCGCCCAAGGATGACATGTCCAAAAATTCCATTTTGGTTTGGATATATCTATGCAGAGCGTCACGATACTTGAGCACCATATGTCACTCTGAATCTTTGATACCCAGCTTGGTGTGCAAGGTATGAAAGATATTTGTGAAATCTTGCACTGCTTGGTCTCTTTCTTGCCATAGTGTGGTCCATTTGGTATACAAGTCATCATAACTTCCGAAAGGGTAGTATTGTTCCTTAATACCCTAAAGGATTCTCAGGTGGTCGTGACTGTAAATAATGAGGGTTCGTCTGTTTCTTTTTTCTCACAGAAAGTTTTCCAACAATCTTTGACATGGGGAATGGTTTTGAGGAGCGCAAAAGTAATTGTTTCTTTATTCGAAAAGTTATGGACAGAAAAATACCCTTCTAGTAGATTCAACCACTTGTCTACAACATCTGCGTCTATATGACCTTCAAATATAGGAATATCAAAGTTTATTTGTACCTTGAATGGGACGACGCCTCCGTTTGAAGAAGATGTGTCGCATGTTGGTAGCCGCCGAAGGATTTGCGCGAAACTATCCATCATCTTGTTTCTTTGTTGCGTGAGGGATTCCTCAATCAACAATTTGAAAGTATATCATGTCCCGTCATCTTTCTTTTCTCTTGCCATGAGAGGTCGCTTGGGCGTGCAAGAGATTTTGTCCTCAAGAGAAACAAGCTCGAGACCCAACTCTTTGTATTCCGCCCTTGTTGGGGTTTTCGGTATCTTTCTTTATCTTTCAGGTGTCCTTCTTTTCTTGCGGCTTGGACTGGTTGTCCTGATACTGTCCATCTTTGTTCTGTCCTTTTTTATGTGGGTTGGGGCCGCCCTTTCCTGGCTTTTGTTATGAGGGGTTCCCAGGCCCAAATAGCCACGTCTTTTGTTTGAGCTTATGTTCAATTTTGACGACATATCGATAGGATGTTCCCAAGGATGACATGTACAAAAATTTCATTTTGGTCTAGATGTATCTATGCAGAGCGCCACGATACTTGAGCACCAGATGTCACTCTGAATCTTTGATACCCATCTTGGTGTGCAAGGTATGAAAGATATTTGTGAAATTTGGCACTGCTTGGTCTCTTTCTTGCCATAGTGTGGTCCATTTTGTATACAAGTCGTCATAACTTCCGATAAGGTAGTATTGTTCCTTAATAGCATCCCTAAAGGATTCTCAGGTGGTCGTGACTGTAAATAATGGGGGTTCGTCTGTTTATTTTTTCTCACAGAAAGTTTTCCAAAAATCTTTGACATGGGGAACGGTTTTGAGGAGCGCAAAAGTAATCGTTTCTCTATTCGAAAAGTTATGGACAGAAAAATACCCTTCTAGTAGATTCAACCACTTGTCTACAACATCTGCATCTATATGACCTTCAAATA
>SNQJ01S0077193.1:0-32883 GCA_010110895.2 Picea sitchensis | reverse complement strand
GTCATATAGACGCAGATGTTGTAGACAAGTGGTTGAATCTACTAGAAGGGTATTTTTCTATCCATAACTTTTCGAATAGAGAAACGATTACTTTTGCACTCCTCAAAACCGTTCCCCATGTCAAAGATTGTTGGAAAAATTTCTGTGAGAAAAAAGAAACAGACGAACCCTCATTATTTACAATCACGACCACCTGAGAATCCTTTAGGGTATTAAGGAACAATACTACCCTGTCGGAAGTTATGATGACTTGTATACCAAATGGACCACACTATGGCAAGAAAGAGACCAAGCAGTGCCAGATTTCACAAATATCTTTCATACCTTGCACACCAAGCTGGGTATCAAAGATTCAGAGTGACATATGGTGCTCAAGTATCGTGACGCTCTGCATAGATACATCCAAACCAAAATGGAATTTTTGGACATGTCATCCTTGGGTGCATCCTATCGATATGTCGTCAAAATCGAGTAGAAGCTCAAACAAAAGATGCAACAATTTAGGCCTAGGAACCCCTCATAACAAAATCCAGGAAAGGGCGGCCCCAACCCACATAAAAAAGGACATAGCAAAGATGGGCAGTATCAGGACAACCAGTCCAAGCCGCAAGCAAAGAAGGACACCGGAAAGACAAAGAAAAATACCGAGAAGTGGTGCAACTTCCATAAGAGCCCTTGGCATAACACTGCTGACTGCCGCTCAAAGCAGTCGTTGGTGGCCGAAGTGAAAGCCTCTGAATCAAATGCGGGTTCAGACTCTGAGTCAGAACCAGAAAGGGGAAGACGAATCATTGATGCGGAACCTAACGCCACTGTTGCTACCACCAAGCTCCAGCTTGGTGAACTAGACGAGCCATAAGAAAGAGAATGCCTCTTCCATTCACAGATGTGGGTAAAAGGCACCCCGCTGCACTTCATCGTTGATAGCGATAGCTAGAAGAACCTCATCTCAACAAAGATCGTCAAGTGGTTGGCCCTACCGACAACGCCGCACCCACAACCGTACACCATTGGATGACTCCGCTAAGGAAGCGATCTCTACATCAACCAACAGTGTCGACTGTCGTATGACATCTAGCCCTTCAAAGATGAGGTATTGTGTGATGCTATTTTGGGCCAACCTTATTTATGGAAATGTCATGTTGTATATGAGTCTAGGCCTAGTAGTGTTATTATTACTTTGAACAGGAAATTGTACAGGATACCCGAGGCAGACCCACCTAGTTCTATTTCCTTGATCTCTGCTAAGCAATGCAGGAAGGTCATCTCTTAGATGGTGAAGTTTGTCTTCTTCGTTATTCGCTCTCAAAGTAAGCGAAATATCACAACCACATCTACGATCTCTACGGCTGACCTCTCCACACAACAGAATCAAGTGGATAAGGTCGTGGAAGAATACTCTGATATCCTCTCCTCACCTACCAAGGTACCTCTGCACTGCCAGGTCAAGCACCCCATCAATCTGACCCCCGACGCACCACTGCCGAATGGGCCAGTCTATTACCGCTCTCTATTAGAGAATGAGGAGATCAAGCGACAGATCCAAGAACTACTCCACAAGGGGCAAATCCGTCCCATCTCATCACCTTGCGGGAGCCCAATCATGTTGGTATAGAAGAAATATGGAACCCGACGACTCTGCATTGATTATCGGGCTCTGAATAAAATCACAGTCAGAAACCGGTACTCGATTCCCTGAATCGACGACCTCCTTGATCAACTCATGAGGGCCAAATACTTCAGTAAGATTGATATGAAATTTGGCTACCACCAGGTCCCGATAAAACAGACAGATGTATGGAAAACCGCCTTCAAGTCAAATGAAGACCTTTTTGAATGGTTGGTCATGCCCTTTGGTTTGAAAAATGTTTTAGCCACTTTCATGAGAATGATGGATGATATCCTAGGACCATTCACCAATACTTTTGTAGTGGTGTATCTGGATGACATTCTCATTTACAACAAGACTTGGGCCGAACACTTGCAACATATTCAGCAAGTTCTGCACAATCTGCAGCAGCAGAAGCTATATGCCAACTTTGAAAAATGATCATTTGTCATGGACATGGTCCATTACCTGGACTACATAATTGATCAGCATGGCATACATGTGGATCCAACAAAGATCCAAGTCATTCGTGACTGGCTAGCCCCAACCACACTCACTGAGCTTCAGAGTTCTTGGGCCTTGCCAATTTCTACTGCAGGTTCATGTTGGGATTCTCCCATATTGCATGGGCCCTCAGCCAAATAACCAAGGGTGGTGGTAAGGTGAAATTTGCATGGGGCCATTCCCAACAAAAAGCGTTCGACGATTTGAAGCAGCGCTTGTGCTCAGTCCCAGTACTTTCACTACTATACCTGCAATAGCCCTTTGAGATTGAGACAGATGCTTCAGACTATGCGGTGGGCATCGTTCTCACTCAACACTACCACTCCATGGCCTATCATAGTGAGAGACTATCAGATGTTTTCTGTAAGTACCCTACTTAAGACAAATAAATGTACTCCATTGTGCAAGCCTGTTGCCAGTGGAGACATTACATTTTTGGGAAGGAGACAATCATCCACACTGATCATAAGCCACTGCAGTTCATGAAGACTCGAGGGAAATTGCAGAATGATCACCATCAAAAGTGGTCCACATACTTGCAGCAATTCCACCTCAACATCAAGTATAAAACAAGAAGCACCAATTGCGTCGTTCATTTCTTCGGCAGATCGCAAGTTGTGACACTCACCACGGTGATAGACTCCTACGGCCATGAAACCTCTGAATGGCCCCAACTCTATGAGACAGACCCGGACTTCGCCACCACCTACCAAATGTTGGGTGCAAACGTAGTTGTCGATAATTTCCATCTTCAAAATGGGTTGTTGTGTCATCTGGGCCATATCTGTGTTCCATCAAGCGAGCGAGCGAAGATGATCTGGGAAGCCCACTACAGTCGGTTGGCAGGACACGTTGGCGTCGAAAAGACAGTGGCGATGCTACATAAACATTTCTACTGGTCAAAGCTTCGATAGGAGGTCAACAACTATATCAGGTCCTGCACTGCCTGTGCTATTGCCAAACTGACCATTAAGAAACATGGCATGCACACCCCTCTTCCTACTCCTGACAGGCCATGGGAATCCATCTCAATGGACTACATGTCGAGCCTCCCATCCACCAAGCGGGGAAATGACTGTTTTTTTGTGGTTGTTGATCGCTTTTCTAAGATGGTCATTCTGGTTGCCTGCAAGAAGAACATCACAGCAGAGGCCACTGTCAAGATATTCTTTGAACGAGTCTGGGTACATTTTGGAAACCCACAAACCATTGTCTTGGATTGGAACAGTCGATTTCTCAACACATTCTAGTCGAGCCTCTGGTCACTGCTGAACACCAAGCTCACCAAATCCATGGCCTTTCACTCCCAAACAGATGGCCAAACCGAGGTCATAAATCAAATGATTGTGCATATCGTTCACATGTATAATTCAAAGCAACCTCGCACATGGGATGAGAGCCTTCCCTATGTCCAACATAGCTACAATCGAGCTCTGCATAGCTCAACCAACCACAACCCCTTTCAGGTGGGGTTGGGATTCCAACCATTGGGTCCCATAGATGTTTCACTTCCCCTTGCAGACACCTCGACCGACTCATCTCCTGCTCCAAATGAAGCTGACAAAGCCACCCGGTTCATTGAGCGGATCCATCACATCTGCGAATAGGTTCAGGATATCCTACAGAATTCCAATGATAAGTACAAGCAGCGCCATGATCAACATCGAGTGCCACATAAGTTTCAGGTGGGCAAGAAAGTTTGGTTGCACTTGCAAAAAGAACACCTTACAAGACCCCATATGAATCTTCGTCCACTCCATTATGGGCCATGGACCATCACCAAGGCCATGGGGGATAATGCTTTTGAGCTCAACATTCCTCCTTTCCTTGGCCTGCACCTAGTGTTCAACGTGGATCTCCTTCGACCTTATTTCCCACCATTATTGGACACATCAGACGTAGAAGAACAACTGAAACCAACAGAGCTCAACCTCGACTGCATACAACAGGAATCCAACGATCACATTGTGGACACATAGATCAAGGGCACTTGACAACAAATGATTCATCTTTATCGAGTCGTCAAAGCAGGGCAGCGCCTGCACCAAGGCAAGTGGCTCACCCGGGGGAAAATTCAACAGAAATTTCCTCATCTGATGGGGGAACTCAACACAATGGAGACCATTTCTTTCTAAGTAGGGAGGATTGATCCAGGTGGATATTGGTGGCCACCCACCTTTTCGAACTGGCTCAAAACAATTTTCTAGCAATTTTGGCAATTTACTATTTTTAGCAGTTTTAACTTACGGTGCCATTTTGAGGGCCTAAATGAAGGTTTTTCATAAACGAGCTTCTCAATGATATGCAAATGCATGATTGATCCCCCAAAATGAATCGCCTCGACGATACTTTCCAACGGACTATCATATGCCTAAAACGGAGATCATATGCAAAAGTTACGACCACGGGAAGTTGATGTACTAACTTACCCACACGGGGTCCACATGAATTTTGGCGCTTCATCTCCTAAGGTTAGGTTTTTGGATGTCTATGGTTTTTGGCATTCTTGTTTATTGTAAAAAGGCCTCCAGAGCCTCATTGTAGTCATCTTCTTGCGAATGAGCACAACCGTCACATCTCTTCTAAGAGATAAGCCGCCACCATTCCAGCAAGCTTCTTTCCGCTACATTTTACAGTTTCATCTTATTTCCTTATTAAATAGAAAATCGGTTTTACTGTATCTCTATTATTTTTTGTTAAGAACCTGTTAATAATCTGTAGTCATTTCATTTTGTTCATAAAATCCAGATCAGTGGTATCAAACCGGTTTTCTCCTTGTCATCTTAATGCATGTCCCCAACGAGGGCAGAATACAAAGATTTGAGTCTCGAGATTGTTTCTCTTGAAGAAAAAATCTCTCTCATGCCCAAGCGACCTCTCATGGAAAGAGAAAATAAAGATGACGAGACAGGATATCCTTTCAAACTATTGATTGAGGAAGCCCTCACGCAACAAAGGAATGAGATGATGCATAGTTTCGCGCAAATCCTTCAGCGGATACCAACATGCGACGCATCTTCTTCAAGTGGAGGCGTCGCCCCCTTCAAGGTACAAATAAACTTTGATATTCCTATATTTGAAGGTCAGATAGACGCATATGTTGTAGACAAGTGGTTGAATCTACTAGAAGGGTATTTTTCTGTGCATAACTTTTCGAATAGAGAAAAGGTTACTTTTGCGCTCCTCAAAGTCGTTCCCCATGTCAAAGATTGGTTGGAAACTTTCTGTGAACAAAAGGAAATAGAGGAACCCTCATTATTTATAGTCACAACCACCTGGGAATCCTTTAGGGATGCTATTAATGAACAATACTACCCTGTCGTAAAGTACGACAACTTGTATACCAAATGGACCACACTGTAGAAAGAAAGAGACCAAGCAGTGTCAGATTTCACAAATATATTTCATACCTTTCGTACCAAGCTGGATATCAAAGATTTGGAGCGAAATCTGGTGCTCAAGTATCGCGACGCTCTGCATAGATACATCCAGAATGAAATGGAATTTCTGGACATCTCATTCTTGGGCGCGACCTACCGATATGCCGTCAAAATCGAGCAGAAGCTCAAACAAAAGACACGGTAATTTGGGCCTGGGAACCCCGCACAACAAAAGCCAGGAAAGGACAGCCCCAATCCATAGAACATAGGATAGAGAAAAGATGGAAAGTATCAGGAAAACCAGTCCAAGCCGCAAGCAAAGAAGGACACCAGAAAGACAAAGAAAGATACCGGGAAGTGGTGTGACTTCCCTAAGATCTCTTGGCATAACACTTTTGATTGTCGTTGCTGGCCGAAGTGAAAGCATCTGAATCAGATGCAGGTTCATAATCTGAGCCAGAACCATAAAGGGAAAGATGGATCATTGATGCGGAACTCAGTGCCATCGTTGCTACCACCAAGCTCCAACCTGGTGAACCAGACAAGCCAGAAGAAAGATAACGCCTCTTCCATTCACAGATGTGGGTAAAAGGTACCCCACTACACTTCATCGTTGATAGTGGTAGCCAAAAGAACCTGATCTCAGTAGAGGTCGTCAAGTGGTTGGCCCTAGCGACAATGTCGCACCCACGACCCTACACTATTGGATAGCTCCGCCAAAGAAGAAATCTTCGCGTCAGCCAACAGTGTCGATTGTCATACGAAATAAAGCCCTTCAAAGACAAGGTATTGTGTAATGTTGCTCCTCTCAAAGTTTGTGATGTTCTTTTGGGCCAACTTTATTTATGGAAACGTTGTGTTGTATATGAGTCTAGGCATCGTAGTGTTATTATTTCTTTGAACAGGAAATTGTACAGGATACCCGAGGTAGTCCCACCTAGTGCTATTTCCTTGATCTTTGCTAAGCAATGCAGGAAGGTCATCTCTCAGATGGGGAAGTTTGTCTTCTTTGTGCTTCTCTCTCAGAGTAAGCGAAATATCACAGCCACATCTAGGGTCTCTGCGGCCGACCTCTCCACACAGCAGAGGCAAGTAGATAAGGTCATGGAAGAATACTTAGATATATTCTCCTCACCTACCGAGGTACCTCTACACTGCTAGGTCAAGAACCCCATCAATATGACCCTCGGCGCACCGTTGCCTAATGGGCCAGTCTATCGCCGCTCTCTATTAGAGAATGAGGACATCAAGCAATAGATCCAAGAACTGCTCCACAAGGGGCACATCTGTCCCAACTCATCACCTTGCAGGATCCCAATCATACTAGCATAAAAGAAAGATGGAACCTGGCGACTATGCATTGATTACCGGGCTCTGAGTAAAATCACAGTCAGAAACCGGTACCTAAGTCCTCGAATCGACGACCTCCTTGATCAACTCACGAGGGTTGTTGGAACATATATTTTTTTAAACTTTAGACTTGAATACATTTCATTTTTCCGTTGATAAAGTTTTTTGTTTGATCGAATGATCTTAAATCTTTCAGAGTTGTGGAACCGCCAAATGATTAATGAGTCAAGCCACTGAAAGTTGCTTCGTAGTTTCGCATTTTGGATATTTTGTTATGTCTTAAATTTCAAAATCCTGGTACCCGAAAGACGAGCAGTAAAATGACGAAAGACTAAATCCTGATTAATTAAATTTAACTAAGTCAAATAAGTTAATCTTTTCGCGTTTCGAGAATCAAGGGTTTTACATTCATCACATCAAAAAAATCATGAAACCCGAGTTCCCGAAAGCGTTGAGTTTTAAACATGATTAATTAACTTCTTAAAAGGAAATTAACAGTGTAAATTAATATTTCGCGCATTCGCTTTCGGGATATTTCATTTTTGTTCCATCCAAAACTCTCGATCGCGAATTGTCGATATTTAATAAAATTAATTATGGATCAAAGGAAATGATTTCCAGCGTAGAGTGCATATCACCAGATTTACTTTCCTCATTAAAACCAATAAATTCATCATCCTTAAAAGCATACTCGAATTAATGCAAGCTGAGCATAAATAAAGATGTTTTATTTTGAATTTCATTGTTACCTTCAACAAAGTAGTGAGTTTTATCCAAGGAAATCTCATGCATTCTCACCTGTAATAGGTATTCATGTTCTATTTCTAACATCATGGCACCTAGGAAAACGTCGAATAAGAATGATGATGCCGGTGAAGGTTTGAATCCGAATGCAGACGTTTTGTTTGATACTATGCCACATGTTATAGATTCAATTAGATCCTGGACGCATATTTTTTCAATCTTGGAGCACGAAGTAATAAATTGCCCAGATGATTCTGGAGATGAAAAGAACGATACTCAAGGAACCAAACTCAGAATTATAGCAGAATCCAAGCTTCATAAGATATATGCAAGGCCGAAGCTCATGCCGTATAATGACATGATAAGTTGGGTTTTGGAAAACACCGATGTGCAGACCAGGAGCATCATTAACCACCAAAATATCATTGTGGGCTCTTTTAGGCCGGAATACCTCCAAGTAATGTACAAGCTATCCCCTAATCCAAAATATATTTATAATTATGCGTTCATGATGGAGTTTGAACAAAAGGAATGTGTGCAATTTGACTGAACCTACCCAAATATAGTTAAAACCTGGTGGGGAGTTCCAGTTGAATTCAGAGCTAACTCCCATGGTATTTATTACACTACGTCATTAAATGATTATATGGTTTATATAGCCATGATTCTATGTAGAATATTTGGAAAGAAAATCCCTGCTCGTTTCCTGGTGGAATGGGCATCAATCATTCATGAGGTAGCCGAGGGTTTCACTTTCGACTGGGCTAAGATGTTGTATGATAACCTAGCCAAGGAAATTACTGAATATCAAATGGCGAAGTCAAAAGGTCAACCTGCCCCATTTTATATGTATGTGTATGTCATGGATGCCATACGTTTTATGACTCCATTCCCATTGATGAATTGGAGTTGGAACCCGATCAATGTCGAACCTATCCATTTGTATCATTCCAAACTATGGGAGGAAAAGGTCAAAGATTTCTTTTATGAAATATGGCATAATGTAGTTATCTTCATTCATCAAACAATATATGGTCATCCACCTCCTCGGATTTCAGATCAAATTATGGGAAACCTTAAACAAATTGTAGATTGGTTCATTGAAGAAAATTTCCCCTATATCATGGTTTTTGGATGCTCGGTTTCCCCTCGTGCTCTCCCAAAGTTTCTTTCTGATAGACTAGTGTGCAGATAAGTGGCTTACCAAACGGTAACATCAGGCATTGACAAAGAGTTAAAAGCAGCTCAGAAGAAATTTTGGCCAATCTTTCCTCTACAGGTTGGAAGGTTTTCCTTGTTGAATTTTGGCCATTCAAAAGTAGAGGTTGTAGCTTTGGAGGATGTCAAGTTGGTCAACATTGAATTCAAAAGACATGATCCATACCAAATCCTGGAAAAACACTTATCTCAATGAAATATGAAAATATATATGCATGAATATTCCCCATATGACGATATATTCAGGGGAATCAAATCTTATGAGGAGGTACAAGGTAGAGTTCAGGCATTATCCCCTGACCAACAGGCCAGTTTCTTCACTTTTCAAAAGCACAGATGGAGTATTTTTCCCAAGATACTACAAGGAGAATTGATAACCACCCCTCTGGAGTAGGGATCCATACCTCCAAGTTTTGAAACAGATTCTTATGGTAAACAAACTACCGAAGAAATCCCAAAGAATCTTAAAATGTCTACATAAGAATTAGAAGCCTCGTCGGCAGGATATCTAAGGCAGCAGACAAGGGTTCAGTCTGAGACAATACTAAAATAGAAACAAATGGTAATTCCTTTATCACCATTCACCCCTACTGATACCTCACAAACAGTAGAAGGAAAACAGTTCACAGAGATAGGCAGTCATATCACAACACTAACCCCTCTACAGTCAAGTTTTGGAACTCCTGGTCCTGAAATTACATTTGCAAGTGATCTTACCTCAATCCCGCTTGAAGAGATGCCTTCTTCGAACTTTTTCTTTAGCACGAAAAGGAGGCCCATAGTCATAAGAGAATCGTATAAAAAAGAATGGATAGTAGCCAAAAGGCAAAGGATGATATTTGATGGACAGGGCTTGGAGGATTCAGAGCTCGCCAAGGAAATGGTTGGTTCATTAGGCACCTTTGCTACAACCAATCAGTGTTCAGTCGCGAATCTGGCAGAGAAATTTGTTGATAAACCAACTACAAAATCAAATAAGGACTACAGAAAAGAATGTCAAAGACGAAGTCAATAAAGGGCTTGAACATGCAAGAGCTAGTGATAAACAATAAATTCAACTGCTCAAATCCAGTCTTGATGAGATGCACAAGAATGTGCAAGCGAGCGAAAAGCAGGCTATTCAACAAAGTGAATTAGTGAAACAAGTACAAGCCAAGTTGAACTTGACTGAAAGCATGGTTATAGATATAACCGTTTTTCAAGCACATGCACTGGAATTATGTAAACAACTAGAATCGTCGCAACAAGGCCTTTTTGGTAAACAACTAGAATCAGCACGACAAGGCCTTTTGATAAGGTGGAAATTATTCAAAACCATTTCCGGGTTGTGAATCAATTATTGGAAAAAATTTGTCTCAGAGAAAGAGAGGATACTATAGCTCGAATCACTTTTCAAAAAGCGGTTGTGTCATCAACTAGAGAAGAAATTTCTGTAATTCCCATATTATCTATTGTAGAGCAGGTCATAGGTGACATAATATTGAAAGTCATTGGGAGGCCACTATAGTCAGAGTAAAAATATTGGCTAAGGAAATCAAAGAGGTTTTCCACTCACAAAATAAAAAATCACTAGGCCTCAAAAAAGATGAATGTTCTGAAGTTCTGGGACAAATTGACATTGTAAACATCAACTTGATATTAAAGCAAGCTTAGAAGAAGCCTAGGCTAAAATTTCACAGTTAAAACAAGTTGACATTGCTTAGATAGATAGATGGTTGGTGAAACATAATTTGCATCTACAGTCAATGACTTCATAAGACAAAGGATAGAAGACAGACTACAACAATTACAAAGGAAGTTGTACATTTTTTTAGGCAAAATATGTGACATAAGCTTCCAAGCTAGTAGCACAATTTGGAGGAAGGTGTGTCGAATTTATTGAGCGAGGAAAAGGTAGTACCTCAAAGAACCAATGAGTTAATATGTATTGCATGGTAAAGAGACAAAGGAAAACTAAGCAAAGTGTTCCAAGTCTTTAATTTTGTAACCATCACTTTTTAGAAATAACAAGAATTCATACCGCCTAGGGTCGAAAAATCATTTTTATAAATACATATATTGAAAAGATGAACAAAAGGTGATTTTTTTTCCATATGTAATTGAGAAAGCTCTCTTCATTGAGGATTAATACAAGTGCATACTAGAGATTCCACATTTCATTTAGTTTTGAGTTATGTGTTCTTCTGTCTTCCACATTCCAACATCTTTTTATATATCTCCTTCATGAATGCTTGATCACAATTTAATACAACACGGCCAGATTACATTTAATTTAGTTAATCGATAGAAAACAATTTTTCCTATGTGTTTACTTTTAGTAAATACAAGACTGCGGAGTTAATTAGATCAAGTACATTTTATGCTTCATCTCGAGGTTATTCACCTATTTTCATCTTCCGCTACAAAGTAAGATTCTATAATCATGCCTTCTGCTTTGTCTAACAACTTTATGTTTTTCACAGCATTCAATATTTTAATTTTAACTCGGATATGAAAGATGCCTCTGAGTTGTCATACTTTTAATTTAATTTAAGGAATTTTTCTCATTTAACTAAGGTAGAAAAATGAAAACATTCAACTTTCCTTATTTCTTGATGCCCTAACATTAAGGACTTCCCAAATTTTGGTATAAAACTCGTAAAACATCTTTTGGTGCCGCTGTCGGAGTACAAGAAACGGGGTTATTTTTCCCTGGTAGAACGACATTTTTGCAAGTTTTTTCCTTTGATAGTGAACAAAGATTGAATTACATTATAAGGCTAATTTCTTTTATCTTTCATCCATTACATGACGACAACTAATAAACTGGCATTTAGTTGAAGAAATACCAGAAAGAATCTAGACTTTAAGCAAATTTCACCTGTATCTGACCCTGAAAATTTTTGAAACCAAGGGGATACCTAAAAGACTACCGCATCAGCAAGAAAAGTTTATCAACCCAAATCTAATGCTAGGGTTTTATTTGAGCAGTTAAATCCGCAAGAAGATTTTACCCAAGTCTTTTTCAAAGAAACATTTACTGTTAGAATTGAAGCCGAAACCCTAAAACCTGATTTGGTTTCACCCGAGATTAAATCAGATACCATTCCAACTGTATATGAGTCTAGGCCTCAGAGGGTTATTATTACTTTGAACGTAAAATTGTACAATTTATACTGAAAGTACTCCAATTTAGTGTTATTTCCTGATCTTTGCTAAGCAGAGAAGGTCATCTCCTCGTGACGGGAAGTTTGTCTTCTTCATGATTCTCTCTTAGAGTAAGCAAAAGATCACCACATCTAGGGAAAGTCTCTCAAGGATGACCTCTCCACACGTTAAGCAAGTAGATAAGGTCATGGAAGAATACCTCTATATATATCTTCTCCTCACTCACCGAGGTACCTCTACACGCTGTGTCAAGACCCCACTAATCCGACCCCAATGTATCGCTATTTCATCGGGCCAAATTTATCAAGGCCGCCTCAAGTAGAGAATGATGATATCGCTTAATATATCCAAGAAATTCTCCACAAGCACATTCATCCTAACTCATCTTTATGGATCCCAATCATTTGGCATAAAAATAAAAGATGGAACCTCGGCTAATTATGCATTGACACGCTCCTCGAATAAAATCACAAATAAACCAAGACTGAAGTCTCCGAATTGACAACCCTCCTTTGATCAACTCATGGGGCTGTTGGAACATTATATTTTTCTAAAACTTTAGACTTGAATACCCTCTTTTCGTTGATAAAGTTTTTTGTTTGATCGAATGATCTTAAATATTTCAAATTTGTGGAGCCACCAAATGATTAACGAGTCAAATCAATAAAGTTGCTTCGTAGTTTCACATTTCAGATATTTTGTTATGTATTAACTTTCAAAATCCCGGTACCTGAAAGATGAGCAGTAGAATGCCAAAAGTCTAAATCCTGATTAATTAAATTTAACTAAGTCAAAGAAGTTAATCATTTCGCGTTTCGGGAATTGGGGGTTTTACATTCATCACATCTAAAAAATCCTGAAACCCGAAGTTCCTGAAAGCATTGAGTTTTAAACATGATTAATTAACTTTAAAATTAAATTAATGTAAATTAATATTTCACAAGATTCTCTTTCTTCGGGATATTTCATTTTTTGTTCCATCCAAAACTCTCGATCGCGAATCATTGATATTTAACAAAATTAATTATGGATCAAAGGAAATGATTTCCAACGTAGAGTGCATATCACCAGATTTACTTTCCTCATTAAAACCAATAAATTCATCATCCTTAAAAGCATACTCGAATTAATGCAAGCTGAGCATAAATAAAGATGTTTTATTTTGAATTTCATTGTTACCTTCAACAAAGTAGTGAGTTTTATCCAAGAAAAAAGCTTACGCATTCTCCCCTGCAATAGGTATTCATGTTTTATTTCTGACATCATGCCACCCAGGAAAATTTGCCTAATAAGAATGATGATGTGAAGGTTTGAATCCATGCAAAATGTTTTGTCTGATACCATGCCACATGCTATAGATTCAATTTGATCCTTGATGCATTTTTTTGAAATCTTGGAGCACAAAGTCATAAATTTCCCATATGATTCTGGAGATGAAAAGAATAACACTCAAGGAACCAAACTCAGAATTATAGCGGAGTCTGAGCTTCATAAAATATCTACACGACTGAAGCTCATGCCATGTAATGACATGATAAGATGGGCTCCAGAGAACACTGATGTGCAGAGCAGGAGCATCATCAATCACCAGAAGGTTGTCGTCGGTTCTTTTCGACCGTAACATCTCCAAGTAATGTACAAGTTATTCCTAATCCAAAATATATTTATAATTGCCTTGCGATGGAGTTTTGAAAATCAAAAGGAATTTGTGCACTGGATCAACCTTACCTTATATATACAAGTTAAACCCGGTGTGGGAATTCCAAGCTGAATTCAGAGCTGACTCTAAGGAACATTATTACATCGCTACATTAAATGAGGCATGAGAGCATCCATGATTCTAAGGAATATTTGGAATAAAATCCCTACTCATTTCCCAATGAAATGGGTATCAATCATGCATGAGGTAGCCAAGGGATTCACTTTGAGTCCTAGGATGATTTAGGGGGCCACCTTGCTCGCGGGTTAATTTTTCCACATTTTCCAAAAAAAGATTCTCTATTCTAAAATGATTCTCATTTCCAAATTCTATAGGATAAAATTATTTTACCTTTAAAATCACCAAAATTTTATACAAACTATATAGAATCCTTAGAAATTTAAATATTTTACAGAAAATATTGCCAAACATTTATATTTCATATATGACAGATTACTAAGATTTGCTAAGGTTTCTACATTTTAAAAATAAATTTCCAACCAAAATTGACTTCATCTTTCTTTTGACTTGCTAAGATGTTGTCTTAATAACCTAGCCAAGAAATCACCTGTATCAAATACGTGTCAAAAGGTCAACCTACTCCTTTATATATAGTCTACATGTCATGGATACCATATGTTTTATGACTCCATCTTCATTGATGAATTGAGGCTGAACTCGAATCACCAATGTTGAACCTATCCATTTTATCATTCCAAACTATGGGAGAAAAAGGCCAAATATTTCTTTTATGAAATCTGGCATAATGTAGTTATTTTCATTCATCAACAATATATGGTCATTCCTCTGATTTCAGATCAAATTATGGGAAACCTTAAACAAGTTGTAGATTGGTTCATTGAAGAAAATTTCTCTCTATATTAGGTTTTTTGGATGCTCGGCTCTCATGCTCTTCCAAAGTTCTTCCCTGGTCAATTAGTGCAGTTAAAGTGGGCTTACCAAACGGTAACATCGTGTATTGACAAAGAGTTAAAGAAGCTCGCAAGAAAGTTTCACACCTTTCCTCTATGTGTTGGTTTTCCTTTTTGTTGAATTTTTAGCCATTCCAAAGTAGAGTGTTGTGTATTTAGAGGATGTCTGCTGTATTCATTACTGAATTCGAAAGACATGATCCATACCAAATCATGGAAAAACACCTATCTTGATGCAATATGAAAATATATATGAATATATTCTCACATGACGACATATTCTGTTCAGGGAATTCAAATCCAAGAGGAGGGCTGGGTAGTTTGGAGCTGCTATCCTGATATTCACCAAAAGAACAATTTTAGCATTTTAGGCTCCAAGATACTAGAGGGAGAAAATGATAACCCCAATTCTCCTGAGGGACTCATGGCCTGTAGTTTTGAAACAAATTCTTTTGGTAAACAAACTACCGAATAAATCCCAAAGAATTTCATGTTCAAGCATAAGAATTAGAAGCCTTGTCGGCAAGATATCTAGGGCAGCAGACAAGGGTTCAATATGAGACAATACTAAAATAGAAACAAATGGTAATTCCTTTATCACCAATCACCCCTACCGGACAATTTCACAACAGAAGTGAAAGCAACAATAGATAGGCAGCCATATCAAAACACTAACCTTCTATACAAAGCCAATTTTCGTGACTCCTATCCTGAAATTACATTTTGCAAGCATTCTTACCTCATCCGGGCCATATTGCTTTGAACTTTTCTTTTTAGTACAAAAGGGAGGTCCAGAGTCATAAGAGACTCAGACGTAAAGAATTTTGGATAAACAAAGGCAAAGGATGATATTTGATGGACAGGGCTTGGAGGATTCAGATCTCGCCAAGGAAAATGGTCGGTTCATTAGGCACCTTTTGTTACAACTAACTGTAATGTTCGGGTCATTTAATCTTGGCGTAGTAATTGGAAATGTATAATTTTGATAAACCAACTACAAATCAAATAAGGATCATGAAGGGAATGCCTGAGACTTAAGTCACTAAAGGGCTTGAATACAAGAGTTTTTAAGGCCAAGGATAAACAAGAAATTCAACAGCTAAAATACAGTCTTGATGAGATGTACCTAAAATGCAAGTGAGCTTAAAAAGGGGGCTATTCAAAAAAGTGAATTAGTAGAGAAAGTACAAGCCAAGTTGAACTTTACTAAAAGCATGGTTATAGATATAACCGCTTTTTCAAGCACGTGCATTGGAATTATGTAAACAACTAGAATCAACGCAACAAGGCCTTTTTTGATAAGGTGGAAATTATTCAAAACCATTTCCGGGTTGTGAATCAATTATTGGAAAAAATTTGTCTCAGAGAAAGAGAGGCTACTACAACTTGAATCACCTTTCAAGAAGTGGTTGTGTCATCGGCTAGAGAAGAAATGTTTGTAGTTCCCATGTTGTCTGTTTCATAGTAGGTCATAGGTGACATAATATTGAAAACATGGGAGGCCAATATAGTCGAGAGTAAAATATTGGCTAATGAAATCAAAGAGGTTTGTGAAGAGGTTTTTCACTCACTAAATAAAAAAAATCACTAGGCCTCGGAAAAGATGATTGTTTTGAAGTTCTGGGACAAATTGACATTGTAAACATCAACTTGATATTAAAGCAATCTTAGAAGAAGCTCAGGATGAAATTTCACAACTAAATCAGGTTGAAATTGCTCAAATAGATAGATGGTTGGTAAAGCCAAAATTACAGTTACAGACAATTATTTCTGAAGATAAAAGGATAGAAAAAAGGTTGCCACAATTACAAAATAAGTTGTATATTTTTTAGGCAAAATATGTGACAGAACCTTCCAAGATAGTAGCACAATTTGTAGGCAGATGTGTTGAATGTATTGAAGTTTAGGTGCTGAGTACCTAAAAGAACCAATGAGGTAATATGTACTGCATGGTAAAGAGACAAAGGAAAACTAAGCAAAGAGTTCCAAGTCTTTAATTTTGTAACCGTCACCTTTTAGAAATAATGAGAATTCCAACCGCCTAGGGTTGAAAATCATTTTGTATAAATACTTATTGAAAAGATGAACAAAAGGTGATTTTGCCATATGTAATTGAGAAAGCTCTCCTCATTGAGGACTAATACAAATACAGCATCAAAGCATTCCATATTTCGCTCATTTGAGTTATGTGTTCTTCTGCTCTTTCCACATTCCAACATCTTTTATATATCTCCTCCATGAATGCTTGATCGTAATTTAAGTACAACATCTACCGCGGATTATATTTAATTTAGTTATCCGATAGAAAAACAATTCTTTTCCTTTGTTTTACTGTTAGTAAATACATGACCTGTGAGTTAATTAGATTGGTATATTTTAGGCTTCATTCGAAATTCACTTCAATTTATTCTTCTGTTACAAAGTAATATTCTTCTATAACCGATGCCTTGCTTTGTATAACAAATTTGTGTTTTTCTCTCACTACATTCAATACTTTTAATTTTAACTCAAACACAAAAGACAACCTCTGAGATGTTATACTGCTAATTCAATTTAAGGAATTTTTCTAACATAACTGAGGTAGAAAATGAAATCATTAAAACTTTCCTTATTTCTTTGGATGCCCTGACATTATTTTTTGAGCCTTAAGTATAAACTCATAAACATCATTTTGGTGCCATTGTCCGACTCGAGAAACTAAGTTTTTTTCCTTGGGAAGAATGACATTGGTAAAGTTTCTTTCTTTGATATTGAAAAAAGATTGAATACATTATAAGGACAATTTCTTTTATCTTTCACTTGGCAACTCAATAACCACAACCGGCATTTATCGGAAAAATACTGAAGAATCTAGACGTGCTAAGCATTTCATGTATCCTGACCTCAAAACTTTTTGAAACTAAGGGGATACCTTAAAAAGACTATTGCATTAGTAAGTAAAGTTTATCAACCCAAAACTACACAATATAATGCTAAGGTTCCACTTGAACAGTTAACTCCGCAAGAAGATTTTACCCAAGTCTTTTCGAAGAAACATTTACCGTTAGAATCAAGTCAAAACCCTAAACCCGAAGTTGGTTTCACTGAGATTAAATCAGACCATTCCAACTGTTTCCTTTACCAATAAAGGTAAAACATCCATCTCAATACCCTCTTCAATTGATATTTCATAAGTTCCCAAAGTCAAGCTTCCAACCTCTCGAAGTTTTGAAGAAGCCATCTTATACTCTGACTTGACTCATGTTGATTCTCCTGTTTATACATCCTGTAAATCCAAAGAACCTAGCCCCATTTCTCCTCTATTTTTCAGATTTTCTGTTCTCCACCTTTTTCGCTATCCCTAAGGGGACCAAAGGTCACTAAGACATTTTTGAAAAATCTTTCCTATAAATCCAACGCTTTCATCTCTAAATTATCAATGGTTGTGGCTGGGGTTGGTGGTGTTGGGGTGTTGACATGTTGGAGGAGGAGGAGGATATGTCAAGGACCACCCCCACTTCCTAGATTTTTTGCTAAAGTAGATGCTAGGTATGATCCTTTAGTCCTCATAGTTCCCCTCCATGATTTACCCAAAACTATATGAAAACTCACAAAGTTCACAGGAGAGGGAGACTTAACTGCAACTGAGCACATAAATTTCTTTGATCAATTCATTGATATTTTGGCCTGAGTATGAGGATGTTTATTCCTAGCATCTAGTTCAAACCTTCAAGCTAATGTAAGAACTGATTCTGAGGTTTGTCGACAGCTTCCAGGATCATATGATGAGTTAGAAAGTGTCTTTCTCATACAATGGCGAGAGGAAAGATCACCTTTATTATCTGAACACTGACACTGACATTTGACTGATTGAACTATCATTGATCCAGACTCATACACCAATATGCAAACCTATGTATGTGATCAAGGAATCATACAATAAAACACAACAAGCTTTATATGAAAGAATCATGTTATCAGATCATAATAAATGTGAAAGAGATATTACAACCATGGTCTTGATGTCGTGAAGGTCCTTTCCAACTCTCCTTTGTTCCCCACACACTTCCAGCACTCCATGACTCGGTATAATAGACCGATAATATTCACAATCTATCTTGACAAAGTGGTTCATCTAGCCAAGTTAACAATCTCCAAAGTTCAATCTAATCCAAGCTCCAAAATCAAAAGTTAATCTCATCCAAGCTACCCCCAAAAGCTCCAAACTCAAAAGCTAATCTCAACCAAGACAACTTTCTCCATGAGAACTCCCCTCCTTTATAAGTCAAGAGTGATAAGGTGAGAGGTTAGATGATCCCACCAAACTCATGAAAGCGCAGTAAGATCCAAACCATTCTTGATGCCACTCACCATGGAAATTTATCCTTCTAGAAGCGACCGAGAAGATGCTCAAGCTTCCCACGCATGAGCATTCTCAATAATTCATGCTTGAGAGAAACCTCGCGAACTCCTTCATAACTCAGTTTTATGGTGTAGTTCCATGGTGAATCGCAATCTCGCACCCTAGCCATAGTGCAAAAATCATCTTTAATAGAGTTTTCTTCATAAAGGAAATGCAACTTCTTTTCTAAAAGTTCTTTTCCTCCCCTTCTCTTCTCGTGAACTTGGGCCATCACCCTCTCAAGAATACAGATTGTGTTTACATCATTGAATCATCAGACTAGGGACAGACGAAAATAATGTGTAACACAAGGAGTTAAACCGCTCGCATGCATCTATCATACGATAAATACCTATATTACTGTTTGTGATAGAGAAAGAGGTAAAGAAGTTTTGGATGTGTCAATATCATTAACCAACTCCATATTATGAATGGGTAGCGCTAATTTAGTTCCCGCCGTGAAGAAAGTCAAAGGAAATCGGATTTCGTGTGTTTCTAATTTACAAATTTAAATAGATCATCACTAAAGATAATTATCATCCATTTCTAAAATGGATCATATGTTGGAAAAGGTGGTAGGAGAAAATAAAATTTCTATGATTGATGGCTTCAGGATATAATCAAATTGCGCTCATGAGGATGACAAAGCAGAAACTGCGGTTCACTACACCTTGTGGTAATTTTATGTATGATAAAATGTCATTCGGCTTGATGAACGCAGGAGCCACTTCTCTCTTCAACGAGCTATGGACATTGCTTTGTTGGTGAAAGAGATAAGTTCATTTTCATTTATCTTGATGATCTAACCTTTTTTCTAAGTCTGATGAAGATCACCGCTGGTAATCTCAAACAAACGCTTGAGAAAATGTAAAAAATTTGGTTTTGCCTCTTCGAATCCCAAGAAATCTCATTTTGTAATGGACAAGGTAACCTCTTGGGCCACATAGTATCAAGAGATGGAATTAAAATCGACCAAAAAAGGGTTGAAGCTATAGATAATTTCATTAATATTCCTTGGAATAGAAAGGAGATTCAATCATTTTTAAGAAGATTCATCCCAAACTTTGCTTGAATTGCAAAATTGATTACAAATATGCCATAAAGAAGGACAGATGAGGTCATGGACAAGTGAAGCCAAAGCCATTCAAAACGTATTAATAAGCATAGGTGAAGCACTCTGCACCGGTAAGTCCAAAATTATAAGAAAGAATTCCTTGATTTTTTCATTTGCTTAAACATACTATATACCGTGATCAAGCATAGAAGAATGATGAGGGTTTTGAATAGCCAATTGCATTTTTAGTAAAAGTCTCTTAGATGTGGAACTAAAATATGATATATTGAAAAGAAAGCTTACACAATGATGAAATCCCTCAAATTCTCGTAACTTATAAAATTACATTCTAAGATCATTAAGCTTATGTACCAACCAGTGCCATTAAGGATATATTAGTTCAACCATATAGTGATGGTAAAAGGGCGACATTAGCCAAAATCCGTGAGTTTGACCCGAAGTAAAACTGACCAAACTTTGTAAAAGGTTAGGTTTGACTAAGCTATTAACCTGAATCAAATTTTAAAGAACTCGGAATAAAACATCTACAAGAGTATGAGGGATTTTTATATATAAATGAATTTGATGTTACTGTACCTGCAACCGAAATTTCAGAAAAATTATCTTCTTCAGCTTGGTATAGTGACATTGTTTCATATCTTCCGACTCTTCAATGCCCCAAAGGACTCTAGTCCATCTAAAGTTAGAACATTTAGTTGCATGCAATGAAATATTGCATTGTAGATGGTCAACTATATTGAAAGGATCCTCTTGGTTTCTTACTGAGTTGTTTAGTAGAATCTAAAACAAATAAAGTTATAAATGAATTTCAATTTTAAGGAGTGTGTGTGGAGGACATCACTAATGGAGAGCAATGACCTAAAAAATCCTAAGAGTTGGATATTATTATCAACCATCTGTAATATAATGTAATGTTAAGGTCAAAGCTTGCAACCCTTGCCAAATGTTCTCTAGTAAGCAACATTCATGCACTGCCTCTAGTTCTAGTTAAAGCCGAAGCCCCATTTCAACAATGGAGCCTTGATTTCACTGAAATAAATCTACATTCTAGTGCTCAACATAAGTGGATTTTGATTGCTACCGATTATTTTACTAAATGGGTAGAATCCATTCTGACACGAAATTCTACAGACTCGTTGGTGATCAATTTCTTGGAAGAGAACATTCTATCAAGATTTGGTTGTCCTCGGAAAATAAGCTATTGATAATGCTCAAGCTTTTAAATCCATGGCCATGATAAGTTTTTGTCAAAGGTACAACATTGTACCATGACATTCTAATGTAATCTACTATCCGCAATAGCAAATGGATTGAAATTTTAGTCCTCAAACAAAATCTTGATAACCATAATAAAAAAAGTGTTGACCAAAATTAAGAAAGAATGACATGTACATTTGAAATATGTTTTATGGGATAACAGAGCCAAAGTAATAACAAGATCCATCTGTGATAACCCCATTCAAGATGGTATATGGTAATTGCATGTTGTTTTACCCATAAATCTTGTGTTTCTCGTAATGAAACTCTGGAAAGACTCAAAAGAAGGGCCAAATGAAATCACCAGAAGAATAAATCAAATGATTAGTTCAACAAAATAGGGTTGAATTAGATGAAAAACTACAAAAGTAACAGGATAACATGAAAGTCTCATTTATCAAAAGATAAGGATAGGGAATTCCTTCCTGGTGACTTGGTTTTTAAAGTGGGATGCTAGGAAGGAAGATCCATGAAATCATGGTAAATTCATCATATATGATGTGGACCTTCTAAAATACAGCTTCAAAAGGGAAGAATTCATTTCTGAAAATCTAGATAGAAGTTCTTAATGGCCCTATGAATGGGCATTATCTGAAACATTTTATGTAGTAATACAATTCCAAACTCTCAGCCAGGCCATAATCGGTTTGAGCCAAAAACTTTGTTTACAATTTCATTTTCTTCTTCATAGTTTTTACTAATGTAAAGAAATAAAGGGTTGAGTTAAACAAAACAAAAATCAAATTATAAAATATAACACATAGAGTTTGGGTTTGCGTAAATTCCTGACACTTTTCATGTTATTTTCATGCAGGATACTTGTCGATAGTTGAGAGATAAGGGATATCAGAAAATGGCATGCATAAATCAGATCATTGGCTTTCACTCGAAATGGGTGATAAACAAATAGTTTACTTGGTTACAAATATAAGAGTAAATCTGAGGTATGAGTTTCTGACCTATTTAAATTTTCACTTAGTATGTCAGAAGTCTCATATGTAGGAGTATCGTAACCTAATCTATAATCAGGGGAACATAAAAATTGTGTTTTAATTATTAAGAATTATTTTTCTCCGAATAAAAATAAAAAACGAAATAAAACTTGTAATACTAAAAATAAGCAATGAAAAGATCTTAAAGGAAAAATTTCAAGGATCGAGTAAAAAGTTTGCACAAGGGTGAATGTGCTTACAACAGGACATCGATACCCTCATTATGAATCCCTTGCTCATTTTCAAGCCGTATTTTCACTTGATTCCTGATATCATCCCATAGTCTTCATAGAGGACAAAAGGGCCTCACCTTAACTTTGAAAACTCATAGAAAAATCTTCAAAACGAGAATAGGAAAAATTTCTTACGATTCCTCTAACTTTGACTGAACAAAAAAGTATGTCTAGGCTAATCCTAACTATCTTAACCCTTCTAACAGGTTTAAATTGATCAGTTTCACTCAAGGAAAGTCCCTGGAAAATAAAAAATCCCCATTGAGAATTTCCTTGTAGGCGAAGGTGTTTTGAAGGTCAAAGAAGGATTAGTCCAGAGTAATCAGAGTGAGTTGACATATCTCTGTTGCTAAATTATGAGCATATATCATCCCTGATATATTTTATACAAATTGATTGCCCCCACTTCACATTTAAAATATATATATAAGACAGATGGTGAAAGGAAATTCATAAATTGATTGCCCCCATCTCAACATTTAAATGCAAAAGTACTAATTGAAGTGGTGAAAGGAAATTCAATATGGGAAATTAGATAACTTCACCAGGGTACTGAATAGGCTTGCTGGCAGTGAAACAATGTCTACGATATCTGCAAGGCTATTATACATGAATTATAATGTATTATGGTAACTAGTTCTCTTTTCGACTAAGATCTACATTCTAAGATAACACGAGACCCCCTGACTAAAAACATTGAGATTACTTTACCTTGATGCGAACAAAATCGAACAGATCCTGGTAGAATGAATAAGGTTGTTTTGATTATCTTAAGCAAATCTGAAGTTAGTTTTAAAAAAGGGAAGCCATTGATAATCCTAAAACTCGAGATTAGTGAATGATTAAGTTTTGAAAGTTTTCAGAGATAAGGATGAAATTCTAAATCCTTTTGTGTGTTGTTTTTCAAAATGTGTTTCACAGAAATGCAATAATGAATCCATTTACCCAATAAAGACACTTAGTCTACTGTTCTTCAACGTCTCGGAGGAAGACGTGATCCCTAGATGGAGCCTATGTTGGAACATATATTTTTCTAAACTTTAGACTTCAATAAATTTTCTTTTTCCGTTGATAAAGTTTTTCGTTTGATCGAATGATCTTAAATATTTCAGAGTTGTGGAACCGCCAAATGATTAATGATTCAAACCAATGAAAGTCGCTTTGTAGTTTCGCATTTCAGATATTTCATTATGTCTTAACTTTCAAAATCCCGGTACTCAAAAGACAAGCGGTAAAATGTTGAAAGACTAAATCCTGATTAATTAAATTTAACTAAGTCAAAGAAGTTAATCTTTTCGCGTTTCAGGAATTGGGGGTTTTAAATTCATCACATCTAAAAAATCCTGAAACCCAAGTTCCCTAAAGCGTTGAGTTTTAAACATGATTAATTAACTTCTTAAAAGGAAATTAGCAGTGTAAATTAATATTTCGAGCATTCGCTTTCGGGATATTTCATTTTTCTTCCATCCAAAAATCTCGATCACGAATCGTCGATATTTAATAAAATTAATTATGGATCAAAGGAAATGATTTCCAGCATAGAGTGCATATCACTAGATGTACTTTCCTCATTAAAACCAATAAATTCATCATTCGTAAAAGCATACTCGAATTAATGCAAGTTGAGCGTACATAAAGATGTTCTATTTTGAATTTCATTGTTACCTTCAACGAAGTAGTGAGTTTTATCCAAGGAAAGCTTATGCATTCTCACTTGTAAAAGGTATTCGCATTCTATTTCTAACATCATGGCACCTAGGAAAACATCGAAGAATAATGATGATGCCGGTGAAGGTTCGAATCCGAATGCAGACGTTTTGTCTGATACTACGCCAGATGTTGTAGATTCAATTAGATCCTGGATGCAGATTTTTGCAATCTTGGAGCACGAAGTAGTAAATTGCCCATATGATTATGGAGATGAAAAGAATGATACTGAAGGAACCAAACTCAAAATTATAGCATAATCCGGGCTTCATAAGATAACTACAAGGCCGAATCTCATGCCATATAATGACATGATAAGCTGGGTTCTAGAAAACACCGATGTGAAGACCAGGAGCATCATCAACCACCAAAAGTTCATTGTGGGATCTTTCAGGATGGAACACCTCCAAGTAATGTACAATATACCCCATAATCTAAAATATATTTATAATGATGTGTTCATGATGGAGTTTGAACAAAATGAATGTGTGCAATTTGACAGAACCTACCTAGATATAGTTAAAACCTGGTGAGGAATTCCAATGAAATTCAGAGCTGACTCCCATGGTATTTATTCCACTGCATCATTAAATGAGTATATGGTCTATATAGTCATGATTCTATGTAGAATATTTGGAAAGAAAATCCCTACTCATTTCCTGGTGGAATGGGTATCAATCATGCATGAGGTAGCTGAGGGTTTCACTTTCGACTGGGCTAAGATGATGTCTGATAACCTAGCCAAGGAAATTAATGAGTATCAAATGGAAAAGTCAAAATGTCAACCTCCCCTTTTTATATGACTGCGTATGTCATGGATTCCATATGTTTTATGACTCCATTTCCATTGATGAATTGGAGCTGAAACCCGACCAGTGTCGAACCTGTCCATTTTTATCATTCCAAACTATGGGAGGAAAAGGACAAAGATTTCTTTTATGAAACCTGCCATAATGTAGTTATCCTCATTCATCAAACAATATATGGTCATCCAAATCCTCGTATTTTAGATCAAATTATGGGAAACCTTAAACAGGTTGCACATTGGTTCATCGAAGAAAATTTCTCCTATATCAGGGTTTTTGGATGCTCGGTTTCCCCTCATGCTCTCCTAAAGTTTTTGCCTAACAGATTAGTGTGCAGAGAAGTGGCTTACCAGACGGTAACAGGAGGCATTGGCAAAGAGTTAAAAGTAGCTCAGAATAAACTTTGGCCATTCTTTCCTCTATAGGTTGGAAGGTTTTCCTTGTTGAATTTTGGCCATTCCAAAGTAGAGGCTTCAACTTTAGAGGATGTCAAGTTGATCGACATTGAATTCAAAAGACATGATCCATACCAGATCGTGGAAAAACACCTAGCCCAATGCAATATGAAAATATATATGCATGAATATTCCCCATATGAAAATATATTCAGGTGAATCAGATCTTATGAGGAGGTACAAGGCAGAGTTCAAGCGTTATCACCTAACCAACAAGCCATTTTCTTCACTTTCCAAAATCCCAGATGGAGTAGTTTTCCCAAGATACTACAGGGAGAATTGATAACCACCCGTCCAGAGCAGGGATCCATACCTCCAAGTTTTGAAATAGAGTCTTCTGGTAAACAAACTACTGAAGAAATCCCAAATAATATCGAAGTGTCTACACAAGAATTAGAAGCCTCGTCGGTCGGATATCTAGGGCAGCAGACAAAGGTTCAATCTGAGACAATACTAAAACAAAAAAAAATGGTAATTCCTTTATCGCCAGTCACCCCTACTGATACCTCACAAACAGTAGAAGGAAATCAGTTCACAGAGATAGGCAGTCCTATCACAGCACTAACCCCTCTATAGTCAAGTTTCAGAAGTCCTCGTCCTGAAATTACATTTGCAAGTGATATTACCCCAATCACTCTTGAAGAGATGCCTGCTTCGAAATTTTTCTTTAGCACAAAAAGGAGGGCCATAGTTAGAAGAGAATTGTATCAAAAAGAAGGGATAGTAGCCAAAAGGCAAAGGATGATATTTGATGGACAGGGCTTGGAGGAATCAGATCTCACCAAGGAAATGGTTGGTTCATTAGGTGCCTTTGCTACAACCAATCAATGGTCAGTAGAGAATCCGACAGAGCAATTGAAACAAAGAAATTTTTTGATAAGCCAACTACAAAATCAAATAAGGACTACAGAAAAGAATGTCAAAGACAAAGTCAATAAAAGGATTGAACAAGCAAGAGCTAGTGATAAACAAGAAATTCAACTACTCAAATCCAGTCTTGATGAGATGCACAAGAATGTGCAAGAGAGAGAAAAGAGGGCTATTCGGCAAAGTGAATTAGTGAAGCAAGTACAAGCCAAGTTGAACTTGATTGAAAGCATGGTTATAGATATAACCATTTTTCAAGCACATGCACTAGAATTATTTAAACAACTAGAATCAGCGCAACAAGGCCTTTTTGATAAGGTGGAAATTATTCAAAACCATTTTCGGGTTGTGAATCAATCATTGGAAAACATTTGTCTCGGAGAAAGAGAGGTTACCACAACTCGAATCACTTTTCAAGAAGCGGTTGTGTCATCAGACAAAGAAGAAATTTTTGTAATTGCCAGATTATCTATTGCAGAGCAGGTCAGAGGTGACATAATATTGAAAACATGGGAGGCCAATATAGTCGAAAGTAAAATATTGGCTAAGGAAATCAAAGAGGTTTGTGAAGAGGTTTTTCACTCACTAAATAAAAAATCACTAGGCCTCAAAAAAGATGAATGTTCTGAAGTTCTGGGACAAATTGAAATTGTAAAACATCAACTTGATATTAAAGCAATCTTAGAAGAAGCTCAGGCTGAAATTTCATAGTTAAAACAAGTTGGCATTGCTCGGATAGATAGATGGTTGGTAAAGCCCAATTTACAGTTACAGTCAGTGACTTTTGAAGACAAAAGGATAGAAGACAAACTGCCACAATTACAAAGGAAGTTGTACATTTTTAGGCAAAAGACGTGATAGAATCTTCTAGGCTAGTAGCACAATTTGTAGGCAGATGTGTCAAATGTATTGGGCGAGGAAAAGGGAGTACCTCAAAGAACCAATGAGGTAATATGTACTACATGGGAAAGAGACAAAGGAAAACTAATCAAAGTGTTCCAAGTCTTTAATTTTGTAACCGTCACTTTTTAGAAATAACGAGAATTCCAACCGCCTAGGGTCGAAAATCATTTTGTATAAATACATATTGAAAAGATGAACAAAAGGTGGATTTTTTCCATATGTAATTGAGAAAGCTCTCCTCATTGAGGAATAATACAAATACAGACCAGAGATTCCACATTTTGTTCATTTGAGTTATGTGATCTTTTGTCTTTCCACATTCTAGCATCTTTTTATATATCTCCTTGATGAATGCTTGATCGCAATTTAGTACAACATCTACTGTGATTACATTTCATTTAGTTATGTGATAGAAAACATTTTTTCCTCTGTGTTTACTGTTAGCAAATACAAGACCTGTGAGTTAATTAGATTGCTACATTTTATGCTTCATTTGAGGTTATTCACTCTATTTTCTTCTTCTGTTACAAAGTAAAATTCTTCTATAACTAATGCCTTGCTTTGTCTAACAACTTTATGTTTTTCTCTCATTGCATTCAATATTTTAATTTTAACTCGGATATGAAAGACAAACTCTGAGTTGTTACACTGTTAATTCAATTTAAGGACTTTTTCTCACATAACTGAGGTAGAAAACACAAACATTTAAACTTTCCTTATTTCTTGATGCCTGACATTATGCTTTGAGCATTAAGTAGAAACTTAGGAACAACAGGGACCAAATACTTCAGTAAGATTGATCTGAAGTTTGGCTACCACCAAGTCTCGATAGAACAAATATATGTATGGAAAATCGCCTTCAAGTCAAAGGAAGGCATTTTTGAATGGTTGGTCATGCCCTTTGGTTTGACAAATTCTCCAGCCACTTTCATGAGGATGATGGACGATATCCTGCGACCATTCACTAATACTTTTTTAGTAGAGTATCTTGATGACATTCTCATTTATAGAAATACTTGGGCCGAACACTTGCAACATATTCAGCAGGTTATGCACACCCTGCAGCAGCACAAGCTATATGCCAACTTGAAAAAATGCTCCTTCGGCATGGACAGGGTCCATTACCTGGGCTACATAATTGATCAGCATGGCGTACATGTGGATCCAGTCAAGATCCAAGTCATCCGTGACTGGCCAGCCCCAACCATACTCACTGAGCTTCGGAGCTTCTTGGGCCTTGCCAATTTCTACCGCCGGTTCGTGTTGGGATTCTCAAATATTGCATGGTACCTCAGCCAAATAACCAGGGGTGGTGGTAAGGCGAAATTTGTGTGGGGTTTGTTATTGCACAGTTTGTAGCTAGGAGTAAAGGCTATAAGGTAGAAGGCCAAACTGGCGTAACAGGAACCTATCCCACCCAATGTCACCACGATGGGTAGGTTCTTTCTCTTTAGGGAGGTTAGGCCCAGGGGAGACGTCCCTAGTGACCTGGGGTTTTGAAGAGTCTTTTAAAGATAATCAAACAATGACAAGTTTCCCCCTTCACAGATCACCACCAAAGCAGATAGTATGGCTTATAGCCAATAAAGACAACCAAGTAGGATCCCTGCCCGAGAACAAAGCAACAACAAACTTGATATATGCAGGCTTTGGTTAGTACTTCATATACATTAAAGACTATCTGATATTCAATATGAGAAATTTAAAAGTAAATGTTGACGAAGTCAATGTTTACAAAATAGTAATGGTAGTAATGTCACTTCATCAATAAATACTAGAATGATACCACATTCAATATAACAAATAACTTCTTAACTCAATTAATGTCTCCAACTACCATTCAATTACTCAAAATACAAAACGTTGTTGTAATAAAGATGAAATATTCAATGATGACATCAACAACTTAGGGTTAGTAGGTTAGTCTAGGCTAGGGTTAGTGTAGTTAGGTTTTCAATTTCAAAAGGTTTGAGAGTGTTTAGATCCAATTCTACTTCAACGTTGGAGGTCTTTGGATCAGTGCCTTAGGGTAGAATGGAGTCAATAAGTGAAGGACGCACAGGTTGAAGGAGACAAGATTTCAAAGGACTAGCAGGAAAAGTTTCAAGGTGTTGCTAAAGCAAGGCCTCAAAGACAGAACCCTAGGGGAGAGAGTCTCACTTTGGTGTTGCAAAAGAAAGACCTCGTGCTCTCTCCTCCTTCCCGACAAATGGCTAGCTCAAATGACACACAAAATCAAGACTAGAAGGCTTAATGAGGGAGAGTGTTGCTACAACAAGGATCTTTCATCAAACCCTAAAGGAAAAACGACCCCAAGTGTAGATAACCTAGGCCTGGGACTTCTTCCTCCTCTTGAATTCTAAAAGGTACACTAGCACAGGGGAAAGAGAAACAAGGAGTGTAGCTACGGCTAGGCTCTCTTCCTCTCTTTCGATGGCTAAAGGTTTCTCTATCAGGCGACATGAGACAAAGACCTACTTGTGTGCTTGTCACCTAGGGTTTTTATTCAAAAAATTTATAAGCAATATGCAAGAAATTTAAAATACAACCATTCAATAAGAAGTTTTGCAGAAGAAACTCTTACAATTCATGAAGAAATAACCATGCAAACCCTAGTTGTAACACCTTCCTTCAAGAGAAACACCATAAAATGCCAAAAATCTCTTCCTTCAACAAGTGCGCATCATTTAGTTCAGCCAAAAACCCCAATAGGGCGCTAAAAATCAAAGCTCACTCTGAGTGAGTGAAAATTGATGATCAAAATAAGAGTCAAAACCCTCAATATATGGTGTATCAATGACCTAATTTTACTTTTTAGGTCATAAAAAGGCCAACAAAGACATAATGTCAAAATTATACTGTTTTTACATTAAATGCTAAGTAAAATCCCTAATCAAGCAAAAGGTGAGATGTCAAGCCCCTATGAGGGAGACGTTAGCCCTTTCTAGGGCCAGTGCAACATCCAAAAGAAAAACGTTAGCCCCTCCAGGGGCCTCTCCAACATGCCACACGTGCCACTGCTGCCCAGTCTGTCTCCAAAAGTGTCCATGAAGTTGTATGATGTCATGGTGAAGATGGGTACGTCCTAAGCTTTCCAAGGCTAACGTTCCACTGAAAAGGGGTCATTCCCCCTAGGTCTAGTCCTGCCTGAGTGTCTCTGGTGGAACGTTCTCTTCCTCTTGGGTGAAAAAACCCTAATCAAACTATGTCTTGTCTCTGCGCTTGATGGGGTCTCATCATCCATTTGGTGGGCTATTCATCCCCATGGAGGCCGAACTGGTCATCTCCCCATGTGTACCGGTCCAAGTGGTACCTGTCCGTTGGGCATGGTCATGCACATCAAAAGCTACGCCCTCCATGGGCTCATTAGTCACAGGGATCATAACAATGTCAATCACATATCATCATCAATTTTATTAAACATATGCATATAAACCCCTAATACATCAGTCAATAGCTCAAAGACATTACAAAAACCTGCAATACAAGGTTGGAGAAAATGTCAAGGTGTCCTATTGGGCCAGTGTCCAGAAGAAAATGAAAGTTTCCAGGAAGATCGCGTCCAAGCCATGTACATGAGGTGATGTGGTTAGGGGATGTACAAACATATGGGTGTAGTAAGGGACAAGGATGCATAAGTGTTACCCGTGGGTGTCTTTGAAGAAGGCGAATTGTACCTGTCATGGATGCATTTTTCCAAGCCCATTCTTGCCTTTATTATTTTTCTTTCTTTATTCTTTTATTTGATTTTTTTCTTCTTTTTCTTTTTATTCAAGAACTAACCAGGGGACACTACCTTGGCATGGTGATCAAAGCTGACAACGTTACCCACAAGTAATTTCACAGAGATGAGAAGGTTGGCTTGTGATGAGACCCCCTTTCCCTTGGCCATGCAACTAAAGGTCATTGCCCTGGCATGGTAACTAGATGGTTGCAATTTCATACTGTTAGGTACCCATGGACTTAATAGCCTGACTCATGATGAGACCCCCTACCCTCTGACTAGGTCTTGTTTTGTCATTTTCCAAGTCCCTCTTGTTTCTTGCTGAGAGTCTTTTTAGTGCCTTCTCGGGGATCCTTGAGCGAAGCATCTCGAGGTTTTATTTCTAGGATTTTGTCTTTTACCAACTGCTTTTACCTTATGGGTCTTTAGCCCCTTCTTCTAACGAGATAAGATGAAACCCTGCAATTAGGCCAGCCCAGTGCTCGAACAAGGGGAATGGGATAAATGAGTGGGAGATAATATGAAACAGTAGTGCTATGATGGGAGCGGACGATGGATTTTTAGAAATTCCCCAGTGGAAAACCAAAACCTATGGGCACAGGCTTGCTAGGGCACCCTGTCAATTCCCCCAAGCATGGTCAAGTGGGAAAATGTAAGATCCAAGCAGTTGTTAGAGATAAAAGGAATCAGATGCATATATTTAAAGGTTGTAATTATCAAAAGTGACACATACCATGATACCTGGACCAATTACCTCACGGAGCAAGAACCTTCTCTGATACAGGACCAAGCCAATGGTGATGGATGCTGCTGCTGCTGACAAGACAAAGCTGGTAGAAGAAGAAAAGGATGGGCCCTCCAGGTCTATGCTCAAGTCAATACTTCTCTCGGTACTCCATGTCTAGAACATGTGGGCCTCAAGACATGATCTCCTAGTTATCCCTAAAAAGTGGGGATAACATCTGGATCCAACTCGGGGACATGTGCTCACCATAGAGCGAATGAAAACCTCAACATCTCTGGCATAACCTGCAGACCTTCTCAATCTCGATAGAAGTATCAGTAACAAAATTGGGGTGGTAATTCCACCCCAGCATACATACATATATATAAATAAAACAATCATAAATGCAAATATAAAGTGAAGTACTTACCCGTACTTACTTATTGGTTGGATGTTGGTGTAGTCAAACAACCAATGAAGCCAATCCAGCAATGTCCCTCAGTACCTGCCTTTGTGCTTCATCATAAACCAAAATAGTGATAAGTCAAGAAAAAAAATAACATGGGTTAGAACATGTATCAAATCATCGGGAATCACAAAGTCTAATTCATGGAGGCGGGTGGGAGAGATAAAATTATGCCAAGTCAATCTTGGAGGAAAGTACTCAATCCACTTCAGGAAAGGGTCATGAAAAGTCCAAGGTTTAGAACACTGACTCAAAGGGTCGACAAACTGGCTACTTAGGACATTCTCATACTCTGAGGTCTGGGTAGGGATTGACAAAGACATATCAGATGACTGGCAAATTCTCAAGGGAAGATTGAAAATCTGAGATGATAGACTGAAATCTATAGTTTCCAACCAACCCTTGGATTCTCGGGTTTGCTTTAGAGGAAACTCAATGCAAAAGATACAATTCCCAACTACACCTTTAATGAAATAGCGGGGTAAGGTAATAACAGGTGGCTGGAGAAAAAGGTCACGAGAATCCTTCTTTAGGAAAACAATGTTCTTACTACCATAAAAAACGAGCACAATGGTGGTTGATAATCTTCTACATAGAATGAATCCAAGTGCTCGGAGGAATACTCTTCAAAACACTCAAGGTAAGACCGAAAATCATCAGGAAAACATGGTACTAGGTCAACCTTGGGCATTTGGGGAGCATCGGTAAAT
>SNQJ01S0077192.1:46360-65232 GCA_010110895.2 Picea sitchensis | reverse complement strand
TGGGGGGAAGGGGGGACAAGGGAAGGGGGAAGAGCGGGGGGTTAGAACTAAGTTAGAGTTCGAAAGGACTAGGTCCAGGTTTATGGAGGGGAGACGACGAGACTGATGGTTATTAAGGGCGTCAGGCATGCAAGGAAATTTGATTAATAAAGAGTTGGCCATGTTATAAGGATTTTGTTGATTTAGCTAAGTGGTCGGCTTATGTATTTTGAGAACGAAGGATGTGGAAGTAGTGGATTCTGGGGAAGAGTTGTTTCAAAGAATTAATTCATGTGCGAAGACCATTGGAGGGTTGAGTGGCAGTGATTGAAAGTCCAAGGAGATCCCTTATAACTATCTCAAAGTCCCCTATTACCGCGAGGGCTTGGATGCTTCTTGAGTGTGCAAATTTGAGACCAATGTACACTGCCAGAGTTTTTGCTCTATTATTGGTGTTTTTTCCCAAACCCCGGGAAAAATCTACTACCTTTTGTCCATCAGAGTCATAGATGACTCCTCCGCACCTGTCGCCCCTGAGCCATGCAATTATTGTTCCATGTATGGAGAAAGTCATGTGACTTATATTCAATTAAACAAGCTTGTGCAACATTCTCTTGAGATTAATTTTCCAACAGTGTCTTGATCGAACAAAGATGCATGCTAAATTTTCAAGGTCTACTATATGCATGGCAGGATAAGAATGCTAAAGGTTCTACCCATATTTTCCTACCAGGAACATAAGGTTATCAGCAGAGTAGCACCATGACATGATTAGCCTGCTCTTTTGAGGTGCAGGCTTGAAATCCAAAATTTCAATCCCATAATACCATACTTCATCTTGACATAAACATTGTCGGTCACGTGAACAACTTTGACTAACATCCTACCTATAATTTTCACCTATAAGGCTATATTAACGAAGTTTGCACATCTCTTCATCAATATTTATATTAAAATCAGCAAACTTGTTTTTTCCACAAGGATTCACTTTGTTGACCAATATTTTTATCACTTTCATTAATAAGGGGGATTTAAATTGTGAAAAATAAAGTCAATATATTTTCGGCATTGGGGGGTCCGGGTATCAGGGACTTATAGGTATTGGGGATATAAAAAGGGGTATCTAATAAAAATAACGGTTTTTATTGCCTATACTTTTACACCTATAATGCTATATTTTCTAAGTTTGCAACACCTATCCAAAAATATTAAAATCAATCAACAGGTTTCTTCCTTCATGCTAAATTGCTTATGTAAGATCCCCAATAAAATGTGTACTAAAATCTGATTTAGTTAGTTGGGTAATTTCGTCAAACACTTGGCATACAAGCTTGGAATTCCCTTGAAATCACCTCAAAACTTGTTGTCCCAATTAACTCAAATTTAAGGGCTGAAAATTATGTCAAACACATCATATACAAGATCTAAACCCCTTCTGAATGAGTGGTTGTTCTAAATTTATGCTTCTTGTTATAATTTTTTGCAGCTTGTTGGTTGAATTGTTTTGTCAAACACTTTGCATGTTAATATTGTAGCTTTTATTTTAATGTGTTTTGGAATTGTTCAAGTGTGCAAATATCATGAAATGGAAATTAAAGACATGATAGACATGAAAATAAATACCCAAAAGAGATTGCAACAATAATAACAAAATACCTCCAATCCTTGACTTATTTATATAATATAAGTGTTTAATGCCAAAGCAATTTCCAGATTTTCATACAATGAGATGGAGGTTGTTTTCTAAGGATGAAATGGATTCATTAGAATAAAAATCAGCAATAATAATCTTCCATAAAGTAACCTCAATGATGGTTTCCCAAAGGATGACTCTCCCACATGAAATGGTAGCTCCAATGAAGAGAAATGTGCCCTGGCTATAGCAAATTTGCCTTGCTGAAAAACAAATCAATCCAAGGGAGAAATAATCTCAAATCCACAGCAAAACTTTACCAAGATGTATACAACTCGGTCCCAACAAGTAAAAACTAACACAACCCCAAAATATGGAGTTCTCCACTGCTAGATGTGCCCCTCCAAGCAATATTTCTCCCAGCCAAAAAAATAAATAAATATGAGGAGATAAAACCCCAAAGAATGATGAGAAAGGACGCTCCAGGGATAGAAAACACTCTAATAATTAGATCACCTCTATATCTGAAGTCCCTAAGCCAAAACGAACATTTTTCCTTCAAGTAGTGCACCCAACTCTGCAGAAAACCCTTATTGTTGTGCCCCTGTCCCAAATAGCACTTATTGAAGCTTAATAGAACCGAATGGAATGGTGAGGGTGGAATATTTCACCACCTTGTCCAAGCTTGGATCAAGAACAGGAGAATATTTCACTCCCTTGTTGATCTTTAGGGTTTATTTCGTCAAAACCCTCAAGTATCTTAAGCTCTCTAGCCAAGAGGCCAGACATCAAAAATCAATCAACATAATGAGAGAATATGAACCCTTATCTCTCCTTTATATCCTCTTTCACTTTTTTCTTTCTAAGTGACTTTTAATTCATCTTTAATATTTTCTCATAAAATCACTTTATTAATTTAATAACCTTTTTTATTCCAAAAAATGATTTATTTGACTTTAAAGCATTTATGGCCACTCAAAGTCACTTTGTATCATCTCAACCTTTAGAGATTTTCCTCTTGGTTCCAACGAGCTATTACACTAAGGTATTTCTCCAAGAAACAATCTCCAAATAATACTTTTAGTGTTGTTAATTAAAATATTCCCAATAATAACCTCGCTTTATGGGAATCATTGGAATGCAACGAAACCAAGGACAAGCTGTGTGAAATGGATCTTGATGATGAAATATGATAAATAATGTGAATTGGGCCGCATAAAACTCCTCAAAACCGCCTGATCTCACTATCACCCCCAATTGGCTACTCTAGAAGGCATCCCAAACTGTAACATAAGGGAATCCAAAAATGGGGGCATTATAAACCTCCATGCCCGAATATTGATTGTCCTCAAGCAATAGCTTAATCAAACTGTGTATGATCCCAGGGTCCCATATTCACCTGGGAGATATGAATTACTCTACCCTCAAGGCATGGTCCCTCAAAGTGCTTGCCAAACATGCCCCCAAAATTCTCATGATAAGTAGAACGATCATGTGCAGTAGATCCTCAGTCAACTCCTCAGAAAACCTCTCTACTCTGATCTCAACTCCATCAACCACTGAACTACCAATCACTCTAATCCCTAGATCCCAAATCAATATGTGAACTGCATTTCCTTGTAAAGTATATTCATGTGAGATATCAACACAAAGAGTCTCATAAAGACCCCCAACCAATAGAGCAAGTAAATATAGTATCCATCCCTTAAAGAATCTCTCACCTAAACCAGTCTCCAAAATACCACCTCTGGTAGTATCCAAATCCCTTGCTAACAAAGAAGATGATCTACCCATGTACCTAATCCTCAACCAAGGAGACCCATCCTACCACATAGCATCCTTATCTCTATCTGCTCTCAAATCCCCCCATAAATGGAAGGAATCAATCTTGAGCATCCCTGAAACTCCAGTACGCTCTAGAAGTGCACCAAACCCTGCATCAAATAACTCTAATTGTGGCATACCACATATATCGGTACCTGTTGAATTGTAAACCTCCGACCGAAGTGTACTGCTAGTTATGTTCTCCTCTCCATGATCATTAAAATTACCCTTCCTTACAACCCACACCGTTACTTGCGGTGTCCCATACTCTCGCAATGCTCCGGGAAGGGATAAAATTGCTTCTCCAAAAGCGGTTGAGTTTAAAGGAAAACGCGGTTGTTGATTTCATCTTTCAGGAAGTCCTATCGTATCCTAAAATTCTCTGGCCGAGAAGACGATATCTCTTACCTCCAACGGCCATACGGGGATTTAAATATGGATGAGCCAAAGGGAGAGGTACGTTAAGCGTTAAGGAGAGGAGCGAGGAAACGTTAAGTTTACTCGACCTTTTATCGAGGAGCTGTCAATAATGGGTTTTGTCATCAGTAAAAAAACGCGTAAAATGAAGGTTTTAAGCCTAAGTTGGTTTCTGCTTTCGAGCTTGCTTCAATCTGCATGAAAAGCTTTCTGACTTGTAGCTTGACTGGCACAAACATACCATTTGTAAGTGAGTAAAGAACGGAGCGGAAGCTTTCTCCCGTGCAACGGATGGACAAACCAATCGTAAGTATGAAAATCAGAGGAGAACTTCTCCCGGCTTGCTTTCTTCCAAATTTCCAAAACTAGCCTTACTCGTTTGGTTCCTACGATCCGTGTTGGGAACTTTCAGAGGAACTAATTAAATTCATGAGAATACAAACCCAACGAGCGTTTTTGTAGGAAGTGTTGCTACATCAGAGTTATCATAAGCATGCAAGATTCTAAGGTTCCGCTCCAGCAAGAGATAAATACCAATGCAAGCGTATGAGGTGAGGTCCGTGCAGGCATAAGAGAAACGTCCTAGAAGGCGTACTAAGAGATAGGACCAGCAAGCGTGCAAGGCTTCAAGGATAGAGAGATATGGCCATAGAGAGCGCGTGAACTAGATCAGACCTTTTCCGGAAGAGAAGAGGCCTAACTAAAATAATAAAAACAGGTGTTGATAGTCAGCGCCCCTAAGATTTCACTTCATGTCCATATAAAAGAACATCAAGCCAGAAGACTCACATCGAATCAAGATCCATTTCAATTCCAGTGCTCGCTCAGACTAAAAGTGAAATGGCAGGGGGCACGTAATCAATTCATTTTCAATTAAAGGCAGCGATTCCAACTCCATTACATAATTCAAATGCTCAGAATAATAAAACAAAAGGTTCCAAGTAAATTTACCCACCACAGTTCCAAAAATAATTACCATTTTCATTAGCATCTAAACCCATAACAAAATTTAGCTAATTACAAATGCAAATTTTACACATGCGTACCGTAACCGAAGGTGAAGAATCCAAGTGGTTGTCTCGCGCTTGCGCTCCGTCCAGCTCTTGCTTGCTAACCGTTGATACCTCACCGGTACCTCCCAGCCAACGCTAGGGGTACTCTTCTTCCCCCCTGAGCCCCCCAAGTCGCAAAGAAGCCACGCACACAAAACTAGAGAAAGATTTAGCACCCAGCTCGTCTCGCAAGGTCGAGCTACCACTCCCTATCGAGTTGGGCATCCCAACTCCCACAAAAAAAAATCAATCAAGAAAAATATCAGCAGCGTAACCTTACACCTACCAGTCGTGATCCATACTCCTCCTCTTCCATCCTTTTTATAGAGTTTTCTTAGTGATTAATTTCCCAAACTCTCTTTAAATTCTTTTTATTAAATTTAATTAGGATAAACCTCCATCGTACATATATCACCCAATCCCTTAGTTGCACCAAAAAATCAATTTATTAATTAATTAAATTTGTCTATTTCTCTCACCCACCTAAAAGTGTTCCTAAAAACGTTCATCGATGTCCCTTTATTACTTTACATTTCTTAAATGATTGACGCATTTCTTAGAACCTAGTTGAGTTCACAATTAGAAGTTTCCAAAGACTAGATTCCCTACTATGTTAGACATTCTCCTTTTTCCTTAAGTTTCCCCTTTTCTTCTTAGTTCAGATTTAGCAAGTTTAGATATAAACAACATTTTACCCTTTTAATAATTTAATCCTTCATTAAAATTTTACTTTAATTATTAATGTTTGAATTTTCTCTAACCCCCCTTCTTTTTATATGTCCATTTAGTATTTTTTTGTTCACATGTTCTACTTAGACCTAGGTTTTAAATTCACTAGACTTGGCGACAGTTTTTAAGGGAAAAATAGTTATTAAACTTTACTCATACCATCATTCATTTTAAGGTTGACCAGGTCCTAAGGAGGCATAGTTTTCTAGGTACTAGGTTTATTAACTTACCAGAGTTAAAAATCATGATGTGTCCTTCAAGACGCACTACGTGCTCCAAGGGTGCCACTCGCTTGCATTCATGTTTTATTTGCGCGATGTGTCTTTCAAGATGCACTACGTGCTCCAAGGGTTCCACTCGCCTTTTGACTTATTTTGGTAGACGTCAAACCCCTGGAGTCAATAATCCATCAGTTGACCTTGTGGAAGACTAAGGGCCTCTAAGGAATAAGGACCCTGCCTTATTGCGCGCCCCTCAGAATCATCGTGAGCGACTGTCACAGTCTTCCCTCACGGCATCGTGGATCTTTTGAACTACATAATCGTTAACCTACAGTTAGAGCCACAGCAGGAGTGCTAGTAGGTTGTGGCAGGGTTGTTGCCACACCTCTTCCTCAATATCTTTGGTTGTCATGCGTGACCCCTTTACTCTTAATGTGAGTCTGGTTAGCAATTTATCGTCAATCTGCATCCATCAATGAAACGTGTCAATGATAACAATCAACATCATAATATCTAGTCATGTACCACATATGTAATACCAAACATTCAAACCATAATCGTTCGCTCCTTGACTCGATCTGGAGTCCAAGGAGATCCATCGATGCCATTGGCATCCTCAAACGTCCAGAGTCCTGCACACTCAGGAAAACCAATCCTTAGCATCTGTCGATATAAATATCATAAAATAACATATCATCAAATCCACAAACATCATCATGCTCCATAATCGAGTCAGTCAACCAGATCACTTGCACAGAAATTCCACAAGAATAAGTCACATCGGGTGCGCGCAAGAGCGGGATGTTACAGACCTCATATTCCTCTTTGAAAGCATATGTCCTACTACGCTCCCCATCCTCATCCCGATGAGACTCTGAACCTATATCAACCTCTGAAATATCCTTTGTCCCATAGTTGAGGATACTCTCCATCATGCCCAAGGCCTCATCTAACTGTCTCGGGTGAACCTCCCTTATCCTCCTACATATAATGAAGTATCCCTTGTTAGGTGGTCTCTTCCCAACAACTCTCCATGTCCCATGTAACTGCCTATCTTCCCCTATGTTGTTGTATATAATAAAAGTATCAGGGAAGGCTAACAGAAATACTTGCAACTGTATGTAGGACTGGGAAGTGGCATATGCGTTGGTCAATCCCAAAGGCTTGACCAAAAACTCATCCATCGACATCCAAGGTGAATAGTCTCCTGAACTCCACATTAATCTCATGCCATTGTGTACAATGATAGGTGATTCCACATATTGATGGTCAATCACACTCCCTCTATCATTAGTCATATGATTGTTGCTACTAAGAAGGTGATCTCCTAGGTCCATGTAGTGTTGTAAAGAAGAGAATTTCTCTCCACATAAACCTCCATTCTCCACCAAGTATGTATCCTCTCTGCACTCTAATGCATCCCACTGGATCCCACTGTACACCTCTACATGGATGTCAACTAATCCTAGAACCCAAATGGATGTGTCCTCATAATTGTCCCTGGCTTTAGAATCCCCATGTGTATGTGTATGACCAACTATTTCAAAGCTCCTCATGAATGGTAGTCCTTGTGACACATGAACATCCTCAAGTGTCTTTGGGTCACATCTCTCCATAATCATCAGTCCTAGGTACCCCTAATGCTCCTCCATCAACTGGCACTCCTCTATCAAACCACCAACATCCTCTAGTGATGTAGTTGAAGTATATATATGACTCTATGCTAAGATAGATGTAGTGGATTCCTTACTAGCCTCCTCAAAAAGCTCCTCTAATCTGGACTATGATTCTTGAATGGTTTTATGTGTACCTTTCAAGAATCCTTGTGTGCTCACCAATTCATGAGTGAGTCAGTCCACCTCAGTCTCCTTCCCCTTCAGCGCCCCATGGTACATCTCGCCAACCTCTAGAAGGTAATCTTCGTCCAAAAGTAGTTGATGGTAGTTGGTCTTCATCACAGACACTCTCTCCCTGAGTGTCTGAAAGACCTCAAGAACAAGCTCTCCATCTGAACTACCATGTGCCATCATGGCCCTCCAGTAATACACTGCCACCAATGATTATGTGTCATTAATGTGTCTCATGGATAACACTATCATGTCCTCTATGACTCTCAGTTTTCCTTCCAAATGTTGTGACTCAGGAACACTTCCCTGCAGAAGTGTTGACTCATGACTCCTGTTGCTAATGTCAACAGTGGAGTCCTCATCAAAACACTCTTCTAGATATAATGTGTCATGCTTCCCATTATTTACTATGTTATTGAGTGCCCCTGTAGGCCACAGTGCATCCTCGTGTACTCTTGCCTCACTATGAACCGCCCTATATCTTGTATGTACACTTGTACCCTCCTATGCACTTATACTAATTTCATCTGCACCCGGATCCCATATGGATGTGTCCATACATGTGATATTGCCATCCCAACAAACAAAGAATGCATCCCCGTCACTGTAGGTCGGTCCTAGAAGTAAGTATCCCATCGACATGTCGGTCTCCACAACCTGATCTATCAATGGACTCCCAAAAATAGGCGACTCACTATCCCCATACTCGAAGGTATGTATATAGTCATCTGTCTCCAAGTCGTGCCTCTCCTCATGGGCCTGCAGATCCAAATGTCCCTTGTGTTCAATCACTACACAAGGCTCCTCTACCACATCTGGAATGCCACTGATATCCTCATGTGTTGTGGCTAGCATAGGTGACTAAGAAGGTGAGGAATGTTTCATGCTCAACTCCATAGGAGGCTCATCATCCCCCATGCATGACTTCCTAGAAGTCATGTCAACACCCAAAGGTAGGTCACCCAACATTTGAATTTCATCATACCTAGGTGCTAACACATCTAAGCCATGGTCATCGCTTTGTCCATCAAATGCATGGGTATCACTGGCCTCATGGAAATACTCTAATGAAGCATCTAAGGTCACCTCCTTATGCACATACTCATCATGCCCAACCAAATGGTCAAACTGAGGTATTGCCCTCTCCATATCAAGCTCCTCAACCCATCCCACATGTGTGCTAACCTCAGAAGATATCTATATTGATGGTGTGTCCCCCACTACCAATATGTCATCCTCATCATCATCATTGTCATAGTGCACCTCAATGTAATACACTTTCCCTTTGCCTCTGCATGTTTGATCCGGCTCCCAAGGCTCATTGCAACTATAGCAAAGTTCCTTGCTTTTCTATGTCTTCATTGGTTGACCTTTGTGAACGAACTCCTCATAATTTCATGTTTCACCATGAGGTCCATTGGCTCCCTAATTCCCTTCATAACGTGATGGCTCTCTTGCACGCCTTTGTTCCTTCAATTAAGAAAGGAGTTATGTCTACTCACGTTGTAACTCCAGTAACTCTATCAGTATATCATGTATGTTATGGAAGTTTGTAATACATCTCTTTAGATCCACCTATCCACTAGACGATTGGTTTTGCATCTCATCCTCTCTTGGAAAGGCGGGAAGGAAAGTAGGTAACACTTTGCCATTTACAATACTATCCATTGAAATAACCCTTTAAACCCTGATGTGTGTACCTGGAAAACCCCCCTTCCCAGCTGAAATCTACTTGTTATCTGGAGTCATTTGGTTACTTATAGTGTCATGTTCCTCTTGAGTTCCCACAGCTGGTGAGAAACATGCTTTGATACCACTGTAAGATCCCCAATAAAATCTATACTAAAATCTAATTTAGTTGGTTGGGGAATTTCGTCAAACACTTGGCATACAAGCTTGGAATTCCCTTGAAATCACTTCAAAACTTCTTGTCCCAATTAACGCAAATTTAAGGGTTGAAAATTATCTCAAACACATCATATACAAAATCTAAACTCCTTTTGAATGAGTGGTTGTTCTGAATTTATGCTTCTTGTTATAATTATTTGCAACTAGTTGGTTGAAGTGTTTTGTCAAACACTTTGCATGCTAATGTTGTAGCTTTTGTTTTAATGTGTTTCAGAATTGTTCAAGTGTGCAAATATCATGAAATGGAAACAAAACACATGATAGACATGAAAATAAATACCCAAAAGAGATTGCAACAATAATAACAAAATACCTCCAATCCTTGACTTATTTATTTATATAATATAAGTGTTCAATGCCAAAGCAATTTCCATATTTGCATACAATGAGATGGCAGTTGTTTTCTATGGTTGAAATGGCTTCATTACAATAAAAATCAGCAATAATAATCTTCCATGAAGTAACCTCAATGATGGTTTCCCAAAGGATGAATCTCCCACGTGAAATTGTAGCTCCAATGAAGAGAAATGTTCCTTGGATGTAGTGAATTCGCCTTGATGAAAAACAAATCGATCCAAGGGAGAAATAATCTCAAATCCACGCCAAAACTTGCCCAAGATGTATACAACTCAGTCCCAACAAGTAGAAACTGATACTAACCCAAAATATGGAGTTCTCCACTGCTAGATGTGCCCCTCCAAGCAATATTTCAGCCAGCCAGAAAAATAAATAAATATGAGGAGATAAAACCCCAAAGAATGATGAGAAGGGCACTCCAGGGATAGCAAACACTCCAATAATTAGATCTCCTCCAGATCTAAAGTCCCTAAGGAAAAACGAACATTTTTCCTTCAAGCAATGCGCCCAACTTTGGCGAAAACCCTTATTGTTGCGCCCCTATCCCAAATAGCACTTGTTGAAGATGAATAGAACCAAATGGAATGGCATGGGTGGAATCTTTCACCACCTTGTCTAAGCTTGGATCAGGAACGGGAGAATCTTTCACTCCATTGTTGATCTCTAGGGTTTATTTAGTCAAAACCCTCAAGTATCTTGAGCTCTCTAGCCAAGAGGCGAGACATCAAAAATCAATCAACATAATGAGAGAATATGAGCCCTTATCTCTCCTTTATACCCTCTTTCACCTTTTTTCTTCTAAGTGACATTTAATTCATCTTTAATATTTTCTCATAAAATCACTTAATTAATTTAAACCTTTTTTACTCCAAAAAATGATTTATTTGACTTTAAAGCATTTATAACCACTCAAAATCACTTTTTATCTTCTCAACCTTTAGAGTTTTTCCTCCTGGTTCCAACGAGCTATTACACTAAAGTATTTCTCCAAGAAACAATCTCCAAATAATACCTTTAGTGTAGTTAACCAAAATATGCCCAATAATAAACTTGTTTTATGGGAATCGACGAAATGCAACCAAGGACAATTTGTGTGGAATGCATCCTGATGATGAAATATGATGAATAATGTAAGTCGTGCAGTTATACTTGGGTTTATTTTCTCAGAAAAAAGTCTGAAGTTTTTTAGCATCTCAAAGACTTCAAAGCTCTAGTAGAGACACAAACTGGGAAGAAAATCAAGATCATTTGTACGGACAATGGGGGGGAGTATATCAACAAAGATGTTCAGAATCTTTGTTGTGAAGCTGGTATCCAGTTGCAGCACACAGTTCCATACACTCCACATCATAATGGAGTTGTTGAAAGGAAGAATATGTCTCTCAAGGAAATGACCAGTTCCATGTTGCATGCTAGATCACTTCCTTCCAAGCTTTGGGATGAGGCACTTAACTATGTTTCTTACATATAGAATAGAGCACCTCACAGATCTATTGAAGATAGGACACCTTTTGAGGCTTGGACATGTGACAAACCAGATGCCACACACTTTCGCATCTTTGGATCTAAAGCATGGGCCCATAGTCCTTCTAAAAAGAGGAAAGCCTTAGATCTGCAGAGCACACATTGCATCTTTGTGGGATATCTAGATGATGTGAAGGGATACAGATTGATTGATCCCTCTACAGACCAGCTCATCATTGAGTGCATTGTGCAGTTTGAGGAGAGTCATTTGGATGCACCTACAGTGCAACATGCAGAGACTCTTGTGCTTCCATCAGTTCCAGATATCAGAGATGATGATTCCACACACTCAAATGCTACATATTCAGATACATATTTAGAGGATTTTGTACATGCAGATGACCAAGTAGTACAGCCAATTGAGGAGCCAACATCAAAGCTTCAGCAAATGTCCAAGTGGGCACACTCCACACTTCAGGCAGCAGGAAACCTTGCAGGGGATCCATTGGATTCGAGGAGGATTCAATCTCAGCATGTGGATCCTTCTCATGTACTTTCATCTTTTGAACCAACGATGCCCATGCATTGCTATATGGTTCAATCTTTTGATCCACATACCTACATTGAAGTTGTTGGAAATCCACTATGGGAAGCAGCCATGCAGGAGGAGCATGACTCTCTCCTAGAGAATCAGACTTGGGATATGGTTCCGCTTCCACCAGAGAGGAAACTTGTCAGATGAAAATGGATCTATAGGACCAAGAGAGTAGCAGATGGTCAGGTGAGTAGGTACAAGGCCAGATTAGTTGCAAAAGGATTTTAGCAGATTCATGGGATAGATTATGATGAGACCTTTTCTCCTGTAGCAAAGATGGACTCCATTCGCTTGGCTCTATCCATTGCAGTAGCCAAAGGATGGGAAGTTCACCAGATGGATGTGAAGAATGATTTTCTTCATGGTGACCTTTCAAAGGAGATCTACATGGAGCAGTCGCAGGGGTTCATTCAGAACTCATCTTTAGTATGCAGACTGAAGAACTCTCTCTATGGCGTCAAGCAAGAACCTAGAGCATGGTATGCAAAGATGGATTCTTACTTTCTTTCACATGACTGTGTTAGATGTAAATCTGATTCCAATGTGTACATGTTGAGGACTATTGACTCTATGATGATTTTAGTACTCTATGTTGATGATCTTTTGATCACTGGTAGCTCTACTCCAACCATTTCTTTGCTCAAAGATATTTTGCATGATAGGTTCTCTATGATGGACATGGGTCCGGTAAACTTTTTTATTGGTCTTGAGATCAGTCAAGATGCTTCTGACATCAAACTTTCTCAGGCTAAGTATGTCAGGGATCTTCTGGATAGATTCCACATGACATAGTGTAAGTTTTCCCCTACACCCTTCTTATCTGGGATCGGACTTAAGGATGACGAGGATACACCATTAGTGGACAACACTTTGTATCGGCAGTTGGTGGGGAGTCTTCTATATCTCACTCGCACCCGTCCAAATACCTCATATGCGGTAGGAGAAGTTTCCATATACATGCAGGAACCCCATGATTTGCATTGGAAGGCTTCCAAGAGAATCCTCAAATATGTGTGAGGCACCATGAGTTATGGGATTCACTATCCAGATGGTTGTGCATTAGATCTCATATGCTTCACAGATTCATATTGGGTTGGTGATAACACAGATCACAAGTCCACATCCGAGTGCACTCTCATTTTGGGGTCAGGCCCAATTTGTTGTTCAAGTAAGAAGCAATCAACCATTGCTTTATCTTTCGCAGAGGCCGAGTACAGAAGAGTAGTCAATTGTGTCATTCAAACACTTTGGCTTCAGCGACTTCCTTATCGAGCTTGGTATCCAGTTTCATTATCCGACCATCATATGGTGTGACAATCAGAGTACACTGAGATTTTGCAGAGATTCAGTACAGCGACAGCGAACCAAACATATTGAGGTCCACATGCAGTTCATCAAAGATTTAGTACATGGCAGGATCATTGATTTGCAGTTTTGTCCTTCCTCTAAACAGACTGTCGACATATTCACCAAGACCTTCACTGATCAAAAGTTTCAGACTTTGCGGGATTGTCATACAGTGAAGAACACATTTGCCTAGTAGTTGTATTTTCTTCTTTTGATGCATTGTCGTTTAAGGGGGGATTTTGTTCCCACGTGGTTTTCCCTCTTTCCTCACTTTTATTCAGTGTTCATTAGTTGCACTGTACATGAGTACCTAATATGGTCTAGTAGCCGGGACTCATATTTTACTCTATAGTGATGTTCACGGGGGGTGTTGGAGAAAGTTTTATTTTTGGCACACTAGTTCAGTGGGAGTTAACTGACTAGTTCTATTTTAGACTTTATAATTTTATACCATCACTATTATGCATGCATTCCTAATTATAGGATGTCATTTCCTATATAAGTGAATATCACTCACTCATTGAACAAATCATAATATATATTGATTATCATTCTTCATATCGTATCTCTCTTCATTTTCTTGATAAGTTTTGTTTGTGTATGCTTTAGCTAAGTCTCCTGTGTAGATTTCCATGAAAAACAGACAACATCTTCATGAGTCTCAATATTCTTATTATCGTTGTACTTTCAATGTTCCATTAACAATGAAATTTCTTATTAAAAATGAAAGCATAAGTAAAGATGCATAATAATATTGAACATATGGTGTGTTAAGAGATTCCTCACAAAAGTCTGAACAAAAGTCTGAATAAATAAAATAACATAGTCAGAATATGATGAAAACAAGAGCCAAAGCATGACAATGACAAAAGACCACTCACAACAAATTGCACTGGATGGGAGACATTAAGCAAGCACTTTAGAGAGGTCCACACCTAAATAAATAAATACAACTCCATGATACAAAAGATGCAATCAAGTGAATACAACACAAAAGGAAAAAGCTAACATGTTTGATGCAAATAACAATGCAAGGATCTTTCAAAAGNAAACGGTTTCAAAAGTACTGATAAATAAAAAAATATTACCACATAATCATTGGATTTTTTTCGCTTTTGGTCTGATCCTTGAAACTAGAATACACTAATAACTAACTGAGACAGAATAAGCATATCCATGGTTATAACCGAGCTAAATCCCGAAACTTAACTTTTTCCAATTGCAAGATGCACACAATATAGGAATTATATGTTAGTTGTTTTCTGGGTTGAAGCAAAGAAAGCATAGAAATGTAGAGAATTAAAAGAAGGGATTAATCAAAATGTTGTATCATGTCCATGTAGGGCATGTCGAGGCCAGCACTAACCTGTGCTTTGATACCTGAACAACATCAGGATGATATTTTAACTTTTTTGGGGCATGTTTTGTGTGTGCAGCAGTTGTAGCTGAAGAAATGAAAATATTGTTGCACTCAGTGGTTTATCTCTTTTTTTTTTTTTGGGCATGTTTTGTTTTATCAAAATTGTTAATATTAATAAAGTTAATGGAGTTAAATATTTTTAAGCATGTATTATTTTTCACATGTTTGTAATTAAAATATTGATTGATTATTATTCTATTATTACCTTGTTTTTGTTAAACTAAGTCATAGTTTTGATAACTTTAAAATTATAAATTAGAAGTATATTTTTGTTATGTTTAAGTGCCAATAAATTTGTATTTTCTAATTTAAAATTTTATACATTTTATTTTAAATTTATGAAATTGTAAATTTTATTGTAAAATCAAATTGCATNAAACGGTTTCAAAAGTACTGATAAATAAAAAAATATTACCACATAATCATTGGATTTTTTTCGCTTTTGGTCTGATCCTTGAAACTAGAATACACTAATAACTAACTGAGACAGAATAAGCATATCCATGGTTATAACCGAGCTAAATCCCGAAACTTAACTTTTTCCAATTGCAAGATGCACACAATATAGGAATTATATGTTAGTTGTTTTCTGGGTTGAAGCAAAGAAAGCATAGAAATGTAGAGAATTAAAAGAAGGGATTAATCAAAATGTTGTATCATGTCCATGTAGGGCATGTCGAGGCCAGCACTAACCTGTGCTTTGATACCTGAACAACATCAGGATGATATTTTAACTTTTTTGGGGCATGTTTTGTGTGTGCAGCAGTTGTAGCTGAAGAAATGAAAATATTGTTGCACTCAGTGGTTTATCTCTTTTTTTTTTTTTGGGCATGTTTTGTTTTATCAAAATTGTTAATATTAATAAAGTTAATGGAGTTAAATATTTTTAAGCATGTATTATTTTTCACATGTTTGTAATTAAAATATTGATTGATTATTATTCTATTATTACCTTGTTTTTGTTAAACTAAGTCATAGTTTTGATAACTTTAAAATTATAAATTAGAAGTATATTTTTGTTATGTTTAAGTGCCAATAAATTTGTATTTTCTAATTTAAAATTTTATACATTTTATTTTAAATTTATGAAATTGTAAATTTTATTGTAAAATCAAATTGCATGATGTTTAATCTATTTCTATATTAAAATAGTTATTCCAATAATTTAATAATAACAAGATACCCTCCCTCTCTTATTCCTTTTTTTTTCTTACTATTTTATTTAAGATATTTTCTTCAATTTAACTTAATACTTTATTACCTTGGTGGATCTAAACTAAAACCATAAAACTTAATATGTCTTAATACATTATTATCTTCTTAAGTCTAAACTAAAGTAGTTACAAAGTAGTTATATTAATTTAAAATTGAAAAACAGTTAATTTATAAGTGAGACTATAGACATCCCATAATCAAATGGTGAGAGGAAAAAACTTTAAAGTCCCCAATTATAAAAATCATAAACCTTGCAATCAAATGTTTCATATATTAAAAACCCAAAACACTAAGAAGATAAAAAGATACAAGTTATTCTTTCAAGAGTGAATTCTCATATGGAATGAAGAACTGACAATCCATTGTTGTAAATATGACAATCCATGGTTGTAAATATGAGAAAGGATCCAAGACATAGTTAGAGAGAGCACCTACCTGCTTTGATATAGTATTGCTAGATTACCTGTTTAAAATATTACCTGCTTTTCTGCCGTCTGATTGGATTACGTCCCATTCCACAAACCCAGTTGTGGCTCTCTACCAGAGAAGTCGCTTTTCAGAAAGGGATACTGAAAGGTGTATTTGAGGCCAAGGAACATCGAGTGATTACGCTCAGTCAATGAAGGCCAGACATTGATTGCGTGATGAAGCCAAATAAGAACGAAACAGGGCTGGAAATAAATGCCAAAAGGGATACCTACCTGTAGCATAGTATTTTCTCTTATACCATGTAACGTGGGGACTGTTGTCAAAAAGCTTAAAACCCTGTATAACCTTGTGTATATTCGTTAGATACATTTTTATGGTTTTCTTGAAAGAGAAGGTGGTAAATTCTATAATAATTTACTTGATAATCAATACAGTCATTATTAGATATTTTAGATGTTATTTGCAAATGTGCACTAACTCAGGGTTATTATTTAAGGAAAACTACATCATTTTAAATGAATCAAGAAAACATGTTTGAAATGATTTACTGGTGGTTAGTAAGGGTGTAAATAGATATAGTTAAAGAGTTTTAAGTTTTGGTTTTTTTTAGGGATATTATTTGTTTAATTTTGCCTGAATTCTGACAAGAAATTGTTGGATTTGCATTTTAGAGTGGTTAAATCTGTATAATCTGAGTGCTCCAGAGGTTTTCAGCAAGCTGAATACATATACAATTTAAATAACAAAAAAATTGATTTCTAAAAATGTCAAAACATAAAAAATTTATACAAAACCCTCTAAATAATAAGACAGTTAACTTTTCCTTATTTAAAAAAAATAAACTCTTAAACAATCAAAAACAGTCTTACTTCTTAATACAAAACCAAAAAACTATTTCAACCTAAATAATATACCCAATAAACCATTCATATTTTTGATTCCTCACTTATGATGATCCGCCACAAATTGGCCATTTGTATCTCCCCAGGTTTCATCATCCGCGCCAAATTTGCTTCTTGAATGATGATCCGCCACAAATTGGCCATATGTATCTCCCCGGGTTGCTTCTTGACAAAACAATGAAGTTTCGTTTGAAAGAGGGATTTCCATGTTAATTTCCTCAGCATCCCCAAGTAATCACTCTAATGTGATTTTAAGAAAAGATCTTCAATTCGTTTTCTTTTCGTTTATTTTATTGCACAGTATAAATAGCATGTTTTTTTCCTTCAATTCTATGTTTATATGTTCTCATTTATCTACGCTGTCAATTCTATGTTCAGTGGTTATTATTTATTTACCCTGTCTTTTGTAGAGGATATGAATATAAATGGGGAGAGTTAAACAGTGGATAAATTTAGATTAATTTTTAAAATTATTTTTATGGACATATATCTAGTGACAATGTACACAATTAATGATTTTTTAATTTAAAAATCTAATTTGATGGCTAATAATAAAAGATGCTAGTATATTTTTTCCTCCACTCAAATCAATAAATATGATTTATTGTTACGCCCAAAGGTGTATACCTATTGGCAATGGGCACGATTAATAACCTTTTAATCTAAAATTTTAATCTGATGACTAACAATTGAAGATGCTGGCATATTCTTAGTTGTCCTCCCAAATCAATGAATGTGATTTACTCTTCATAACTTCCTTGTATTTTTGAATGCATCGGTTAACCTGTTTACTTTTCAACATTTACCTAATCATATTAAAAAATTACTGTATCACCATATAATTGCCATGTTTGGATTATTAATGGGCACTACTTCCTCCTCAGCTATCTTGCCTGTCCACATGTTTCATATTCAATAACTGGCATGGAGCGTTAGCCGCGAGTTAGCGGCTGTGCTAGTTCATAACTCAGTTAACCTGTTTACTTTTTCACATTTACCTAATCATATTAAAAAATTACTCTAAGATCATATGATTGCCAAATAATTAACAAAAATCAATATATGTGAAAATTTTTATTATTAGATTTACATGATTAAACCAAGGATTAAAGAATGTGAACAGCGTCATTCCACGTTTGGTGTGTGATTAACATTCTTTTTTTATGGAGTGTGGGAGTCTGAACCGCTTTCCTAAAGATCGATTATTTACTGTAGCATGGGGTATTAACTGCGTACGGGGGTTTTAACGCCCTGCCTGAGGTTCTTTTAATTTTTTTCATGGGCCTTTTGGCCTAATTTTAACTGCGTGCGCGGGGTTTGAACGCCATACCTATATGCGTTCACCAGCCGTGCTAGTTTAAACTATCTTAATATTAACTAATTTTTTTTTTTCTTCCAGTGATCACGGAGAATTTTTGGAGAGGATTGTGAAAGCTGTATTAAAAGAGGTAAAATGGGAACCATTAGAGGTGGCTACATACCCCGTTGGACTCCAGGAAGCGGTGGAGGATTTCCAAAGCGAAATTATGAAAC
>SNQJ01S0077192.1:21007-32082 GCA_010110895.2 Picea sitchensis | reverse complement strand
GCCAATTGAGTACCCAAACAAGAAAATAATTATGTCCAAAAATGTCCAGTGAAGATGGGATCTATGTCACTTACAATAATCTTTGGGCTTCCATGTAGCTTTTGAACTGTCTCCATGAATGTGGTGGCAACTGTATTGGCTTTGAAAGGATGAGAGAGTGCAAAAAAGTGTGCGTACTTGGTCAGTCTATCAACAATCACCATGATGACACTCTTTCCTTCATACATCGGTAACCCTGTGATGAAATCCATGGAAACCTCCTCCCAGTGCTGACTTGGGATGGCTAAGACCTGGGGTATTAATTGTTTCCACCTTGTTTTGTTGGAAAACCAAACATTTTTCCACAAACCTTTTAACATTAGTTTTAAGTCCATCCCAAAAAAATTCCTTCTTGACCCTATGGCAGGTTTTCAAAAATCTTGAGTGCCCTCCTATTGGAGAGGTGTGCAATTCCAAGAGTACATTTTGTTTGAGTTGGGAGTTCTTACATAAATATAAGCAATATTTGTACCATAGTGAATCATTTTCCATGTAAATGTATCTAATGCACTGGAATCCTGCTGCAACCTTTGAATGAGAGTCCACATGTTTTCGTCATTCTTCCATTCATCCCTCACTTCTATTATCCAATCAGGTTGGATGGTCGAGATAGCACAGAGAAAGACCTCAATATCTTCATCCTTTCTTGAGAGTGCATATGCCACAACATTTTGCTTCCCTTTTTTGTAGATGATTTCAAAATCATAACCCAACATCTTGGTCACCCAATTTTGTTGTTCTTCTAAACATAGTCTTTGTTCCAAGAAGTATTTAAGACTATCATTATATGTTTTGACCTTGAAGTTCCTATCTATTAGGTAAGGGCACCATTTTTTCAATGCATGTAGTATTTCCATCATTTACTTCTCATAAATGGGTTTGTGTAAGTCCTTTCCCTTGAGTGGCCTACTTTCAAAAGCAAGGGGCCTTCCTTCTTGCATTAGAACAACACCAATTCCATTTCCTGAGGCATCACATTCCATAATAAAGGTTTTTGTGAAGTTTGGTGTGGTGAAGACAAGATTTTTTTACATCGCCTCAAAAGATTGAGTTTCCTCTGAAGTCCATGAAAATGAATCCTTCTTAGTTAATGTCGTTAAAGGTGTTGATATTCTTCCATAGTTCCATACAAACTTGCAGTAGTAACCTGTCAAACCCGCAAATCCTCTAAGATTCTTCAATGTTTTAGAATCGTCCAGTCCATCATGGCCTTAATCTTGGTAGGGTCTACCTTGACACCTTCATGAGATACAATATGACCCAAATAATCTACCTCCTTCACCCCAAAGAAATATTTGGATGGTTTGGCATATAGTTGTTGCTCCTTTAGTAGTTGAAGTGATCTGGATTTATGTAGGAACACAATGAAATACAAAAATACACATAAACACAGAGATGCAGTGGAAATAAGACTTCATTTCATTAATAACAAATGACTGAATTATGCTTATAGACAGAATGGAAATAAACTAGCTAGGGCCCTGGTAGCTTATCTCTGAGAAGAGATGTCGTGGCTATTGGCCTCTGAACTGTGTTACAATGAGGCTCGAAGGCCTATTATTATTGAGAAACAATGGAAAACCCTAAACATCCAAAGACCTAACCCTAGGAGATGAAACGCCAAGACTATGGACACCTTGTCAACATGTTGAACATGAGAATCCTCCCAAAATTGCTATAGATTATTATATCATCAAAAATACTAGTACAAATTTTTGAAGGAAGGGCTTGAAAATGGAATTCATCAATCCTTGGAATGTGGAAGGTGCATTAGTAAGGCCAAAGGCATGACCAAAATTCATAATGGCCTTCATGGAGTTCAAAGGAAATGTTGTTTTGGGATATTTGCTTCCTTGATTCCTGTCGATGATACCACGAATGGAGATCGGCTTTGTGAAATAGATTGCTCCATGTATTTCATCTAATAATTCATTAATGGGGAATGATAGAGATTATCTTTAATATTGATGGAGTGTTGGAGCTCTCCATAGTCCCCAGACACATATGCCATCAACCCTCTTTCTTGAGTACCATTACCCACCCAGATCACGAGTAAGAACTTTGGCTGGGTCTAATAATGCGATCTCTAATATTTCTTCAACCATGGCCTCAATTTCACTCTTCTGGGGTGTCACGTAAGGCCTAATGTTGGGAGGAACACTCCAAGGAATTAATTGAATAGCATGATCATGATTTAGACTGGGTGGAAGACCTCACAGGAATATTCAAATACTTTGGAATGCTTATCAATGATCCTTGGAGATCTAGAGGGAATAGGCTGGCTTAGATGTTTGAACATCTGGTGAGAATAGTTGTACAATTACACTGTGATGCCTTACCAATGGTGTTTCATGTCATTTAAGATCTTATTACCTTCTGGGGGTTTCCTTGTGATACCCTTAACTCAATTTCCTTTCCTTCCAATAAAATTTCTTGAAAATTAAAATCCATTGTTCCCGATGAGTTGTAACCATTGGAATCCTAGTCCGACATCTGACACCACCCATGGGTGTAGAAATCGTTGGACTATTCATTACATATTCCTCCATAGTAAGATTGATCTTATGGAATTTTCCTAAACAATTGATAAGTTCCTCCATTTTGCAATCATTACTTGAAACTCTGGTCTTTGGATATATAAAAGCGATTGAGAGCTTTGGCTAATTTATGATGAATGAAATTATGAGTAATACCAAAATCAATTAGGTCACAATACGTTTGATGTATCATACGATATTGAGGGTTTGAGGAGTGTTGAATTCCATCCAATGCATTCACATTGATATCATAGAGTCAAATCTTCAAAGTAAATCTCTTCTAAATTTTGATCTTGAGATGGTTCTTGTTCTTGTTCTTCTTCCTCTTCAATCTATGTAGAATAATTTCTTCTCCACCACCTTATGTCCCTTACTGTACTTTGTCACAATTAAAGCATAAACCTTTTTCTTTCTTTCCCTCCAATTGTTGAGGTGTCAACCTTGTGGTTTTGAGGTGTTTTAGAAGAAAGAGACATTATTCTATTGATAGATGTTAGGGTGGTCCTTCTAGTATGCCAACCATATTTTTACTTTCAACATTTATCACCACCACCGGCACATTCTCGATGGTTGGGTTTAAGGAGAACCTCATGTTGAATGTTATCCTTCAAGTTACTATGAATACATCAATCGGTGCTCATCACGGAATATTTGTTACCTTTATATTCAATCTTTTGAGGTTCTCAATATGCTCTTAAAGGCTGAACCCTTTTGTGAGATTATCAATTGGCTAAAGAGGAGGCGGTGCTCCTTGTATCCTCATAGTGTGGTATCATTTCTTCCTTGAAAATGTCCAAGAGTGACAAGTGATTTGTAGGGGAACAAATCCATCGATACTCCCACAAATTGATTAGGTTCTAAATATAAAGAAAGGTTGTACCTTTTTGTGTATGTGGCACATCATGTAGATCGAATAAGCGCTTGTACCTTTTGTGTATGTGGCACATCATGTAGATCAAATAACTGCTCCATATGAAGTATCCATGTGATTGGATCCTTTCCATCAAACTTCCTCATATCAATCTTAGGAAAGTGGTTGGTCTTCAACCCAAAGTTGGAGTTTCTGCAGTCTTGATTCATCTTCCTTGTTTCCTCATCATGAATTTCATGGGATACATTTTCACTTTTAGGTGGCCACTCTATTAGGAAAATTTTCAAACCTTCCATGATCTCCCTTTTTAAAGCATCCATCTTAGTATCCATTATTTCCTCCAACTTAGCTTCAATTGAATACATCATCCCTTGTAGTTCATCTTTTGTTACTATATTCTTTTGTAAATCATTTATGTCCCTACACATTTCTTCACCTTCATCAAGATTCCAAGTAGGACTATCTGGAGGCTTATTTGGTGTACAAGTTCCCATTTTTGGTGGCATGTTGGCCAAGTATCACTTTTAAACATTGATTTCGAGGTGGTTTTGTTAGACAGTCTTTCTTCTACTACATCTCCAAAATTTCGACCCTTCTAGGTCTAAAAATTTCGTTTTAAGTTCTCTAATATGTCTTCTCTTCAATGCCATAGGTCTGATAAAAATTGGATGTGCCAAGTGGAAGTTATGGTAACTTCCCCACACCTTGTTGATTTTTGTCCCTTCTAGGAGAGCGTACTTGTAAAGTGTTCCACGAGCAAAATATCTAATATTTGATTTTGAAACTTTCATAATAAATACTACATATTGTCCACTATCCAATACAGCTAGTCTCACTTAATTTGGATACTCATTGAAGAAGATATCATTTTTTTATCGAGAACACATGTTTGAGACTAGCTAATATGACTAGTGAGATACCCTATCTTACACAGGGTGTATCTACAAAAGTAGGATGAACCAGAAGATAAAACATTTATCACAACTACCTTACTAATTTATATGAATATACTCCAGGTTTTAAACATCATTGAAAAACATTTTATTGTGAAAATTCCTTGATGACTAAATTCATGATGATTCCAAAACCCTATCTTACACAGGCTATATCTCCGAAAGTATAAGGCCTCACGAGCTGAAATTTTAACCGCACATGCCTTGATCCTTCTACTAAATATCCTCCAAGGGGTTCCTTCTGAAACATTGTAAAAAAAAGTTATAGAGAAAATTTCAAGGTGTCTTAGATGCAGTAGCGAAACCCCAAGACCTTGATTTCTGATACCAAATGTTAAGAACCAAATATCAAAATAGCATAAAAAAACCTGAGAATAAGTACTCAACGCCTTGAAAAAGAGAGAATTTAAAATAATAATCCTCTTCGAGGGGAAAACTCCTTATAGACTACATAAATTTCCAAATACCAGATGATTCCAAATGAAAATGTCTCCTTGGTATATATAGGAGACTAGGAGGTACAATTACAACTAATGGACCCAAGCCAACATAAATAAAATAACATTACTAATGTAATATGCCCCAATTAAGGGGTAGTGTGCCACTATTTAGGGCTTCTACAAAATAAAATTTCCATAATCTTTTTCTCACTATTCTACCATTGAAACTCACTTTTAAACCTTGGTTATTGTTCTACTTGTTATTGGCTAATTATTGGGTGGTTTACTTGTTGATTTATGTGGCTAGATTTTTCTATTGTAGCATTGTTTTATACAACCACTTGGATGTCATAATAAATTGTTAATAACACTTAATAAACAACCCTTAAATCCACCAAATTCTTTCTCTAAACACTAGAAGTTTGGCTAGTCATTGCTAGCTTTATTTATGATATCTTGTACTAGATTTTGGATGGTTAAATGTGCAACTATTGACATATTTGATTGATGATCTATATATTTCCATACTGATGCAATTTGGGATAGTAATTATTCTTTCTTGATTCCCTTTGATTTAAGGATTCTATATCTATCGTTTGTCTTGTTCCGGGTAGAGCTAACATTGTTTTGCAGATACACAACACTTGGCAACCATCATCCCTCTACAAGATTAATTCTCAAGCCTTACTCATTCTCCAATATTGACCTATAGGGGTGTACATTGATCATTCTCTCACTTTCCATCTCAATCCCCCTAGGGTAACCGCTATTCCCCCCTTGTGGTGATTTCATCATCACTAAAGAGATGGGAGGGTATATCTAAGGTGACCGTGGGTAGGTACTCTCCTAGTTGTCACACTTCTGTGGATTAGGTTGGTATTTTCCCAAGCTAAAAATTGTGCTATAATAAGGAGTTAAAATAAAGTGGACTTTGATGTCATAGAGATTATGGATGAATCTGATCCATATCCTACATTACCTGGAATTGACTAGGACTTTGATAATAATGCAGTGTTGAACTTAAAGAAGAGGCAAATGTCATTTAAGACAGATACCGTACATTGTTGATAAAAATGCAATCACTTGTATTTTCCCACTCCTGGTATAACAAACAAATTTGAAATCAAAAGAATGAATTTTTAGAACTCTTATAATTTCATTGTGTATCCCTCGGTATTAGCGTCACCATGCATTTCACAGAATCAGAGTCTAAGTCTGTACGACCAAGATATGCATAATTTTGTCCAGAAGTCTAACAAAGATATTACAAAAGGAAATACGAAGAATTTTTCTATGCATCATGTTCTCCTCTCCTCTCCATTCCTTTCACCTCTCCCTTAACCTCTCTTCATGCTCTCATTCTATACTTAGTCATTTTTTCCAATTGCCTCATTACTCTCATATATTCCCTCATACTTAACCATTTTCTCTCTTCCACTCAATTATCTTACTACATTTTTCAGACTTAACCATTTTCCCCTCCTTCATTCCTTATTCTCTTTTCATTACTTAACCATTTACATGTTCACATTCATTTTCCCTTTTCTTCTCACCTACCTCTTCATTCATGTAACCCTATGAACCTGCCATATTATTTTCATAATATTTCTCTTATACAACCAATTGGGTGGTGATATGTGGTAGATATGATATCCAATCACAATGTGACATGTGGCGATGATGTGGATGCTAACTCAATACTAATTGGGTGTTGACGCATCATTGATTGGGAATGAGGTGGATGATGATTGGGCAATTAAAATTTTAATTAATTCATTAATTTTCTAAGGGTTTGAGCTCTCGAAGCTCCATAATCTTCTCTTTATGTTTCTTACTAAGTGTATGATACACTTAGTATTATATACATTAAAGGTTCCAACATCCCAATGCATGTGGGATAAGTTTTTGAAGAAAAAGTTGAAATTTTAACAAAGGAGGTCGAAATTCAGTCTAAGGGCCCAGAATGCCCCATCAAAATTAATGAACGACTTTTGAGTCATGATTTTGTAGAGGCCATAACTTGAGCTCCGGGCGACGGGATCGCGTAAAATTTATACCGTTGGAAATATATTTTTATGAATAAGATTATGGGATAGACCTTGAGAGATGAAAATTGCCAAAATGTTCTGAAAAAATAAAATATCAGTCAGTAACATTTTTATGCCTTGTTGATAAATATGCTTGACATCTTGACTTCACGAGGTCATATCTTGTGATCTGGGAGTCGAATATGGACACAATTATATCGTTGGAAATACAAGATGATTAAGATCACATCTAAATTGGTTTAAATAGATGAAAATTTTGATATTCTATCCAGAAAAGTAAAATACATCCCCATATTTAAAAAGGACAATTAATACTGTTTTTTCAAATAAAAGTTTATTAAAAAGCTTTTATTAAAGATGGAAAGGGACCCATTTGAAATATACGGACATTAATAATGTGAAATCATTAAATATACTTAAATGAGGCATTAATTAACATATATTTTCCAACAAGAGAATTCTACGAGACTTTCAGGAAGGGAAAAGCCCTAACTACTCAACTACTTAGAAGATCTAATTTTTAAAAGAGAACAAGGGCTTCATCAAAGGTTCCATTATCAGAGGGGCAGGGGAAAAATATTAGAAGAATAATATACATACATCATATGAAGCGAAGCTTATGATCAACGAAGAGAAATCTCCATCTTCTCCACTCTTTTTCTTCTTTTACACCATTCTCATAGCTTTATGCTCAAATCTTTGAATTGAGCACAAGGATGAGTTCTTGAGTGTTCTTCTTGTATTCTTCAAAATACTTTTCTTATATGATCATGGAGTATTTATAGCGATGTATATGACTGTCAGATATTTTTTAATGAAGAAAATATTTCATGAATAGAACTCCACAAAGAATTACTTCGAATTTAGTTTTGATTGTATCTTGTAACTTTGAGTCTTGAGTATGAGATATTTGAAATTGACCTATCAAATTCTCTTTTGATATTAAAAGTAATACTCTTTTAAAATTCTTTGAAATGATCAAATTATTCTCTCCTATTTCTTATGAAGAAAATATGGAAGTNTGTCAGAGATTTTTTAATGAAGAAAATATTTCATGAATAAAAATCCACGAAGAATTACTTCGAATTTAGTTTTGATTGTCTCTTGTAACTTTGAGTCTTGAGTATGAGATATTTGAAATTGACCTATCAAATTCTCTTTTGATATTAAAAGTAATACTCTTTTAAAATTCTTTGAAATGATCAAATTATTCTCTCCTATTTCTTATGAAGAAAATATGGAAGTATTTGCATGTGATTAAGAAGATTGTATATTTGATGTTGAGCACAAATATATTTTGATATTGAATCCCTCCTTCAATATTTTCTATTGTTAAAAACAACTTGTTGCACGTAAAGATTGGATCAAGTTATTGAATAACCATTTTATTGAATAAATTAAAGCAATAAATAGCTAGGGTTTTCTATTTAACATTCTTCCTAATCCAAGATATCACAGATATATCTTTCATCCAAAGAGGATTACTACCTCTATAAAAACGCAGGGGATTCATATCTTTGTGAGGTTTTCATTTCGTTCTTAACATATTCAAATGTCAACATTTTTGGTGACCATACTAGGGAGCCATTTATTTTCAAGATATTTGAACCCATTCTTCATATTAGATTGAGGAACCAGAGTCTCCATGGTTCAAAGTTTTGAAAATAAGATTCAAGAAGACTGTTTATTTTTCCACATGCACATGGTTTATAAAAAGATTATTGAAATATGTTGCAGTGGCATCAAAAAGACACAAGAAGCACAAAATATTCGGGAGAATGAACTCCTTAGCAACTTGTTGATGGGCGAAAATGACCGTCCATCAATTGGAAGAACGAGTCAAGTCTGGGGTTGTCTAAATAACCCAGGTCGTTTGGTGTAACTCGTTTTGACGGGTTTAATGGCTCCATTAGCCAATCTAAAAGTCCTAAAGAAACAAATAAAAAAAATGAAATGACTAACTAATTACTAATTACTATATATATATGTACATACGTATGACGTAACCATTATAGATATATTTAAATAGCAGAATTACTTATCTTATTTATGTATGTAATATACACACTGCAAGTTTTAATCTAAACTTACTAAACTCAATGTGAAAAAATGACTGCTTTGAAAAAGAAGATAAAGAAAGCACATAAAAATGTTTTTTTGTGTTTTTCCTTTATAAATCTAAATTAACATGAAAAATATTATGAAACAAAAATGTATGGATAGTCAAAAGCAGAAACATACATTCGAGTTTCAGTGATAAACAAAGGAAAAAAAAATTTAAATGAGCTAACATGTTAGTGAATTAATGATGTGTATCCAAGCATCTTCATGATTAGAGAAAATCCAACTACCATGTCCAAGAGGGAAACCTGCAATGAACCTGGAGATTGTTCTAAATAAATTCAAAACAACGAGTTGGCAGTTTGGGTGTTAATGATTGAAGTGGAGACACCAACATAAAATTGTAATCTCATTATTATACATAATTACTGTAAGATAAATCCGAAAGTAATCTGTACATTTTGTTTTTCAATCAAAATTGAAAGATAAACCCTGTCGTTTTAACTGAAAACATGATCACATCATTTATATTTTGAGAAGAAAATTGAAGATGGTATAATATAATATCTTGCACACCACAGATCATTTAATCTAAATATATCAGATCTATATATGTACCAGGATATAACAAAACATAAATGATAACATTATAAACAAAAGGCTAAAGCCAAAGTGTGTAAAATGCTATTTCATGAAGTTCTGGAGTCACCCGTCCATCTCTTGCTCAAAACAAAGATGTCTTCTATTACAAAATACTGTATATTTAAAGATTTGAAGCAAACTAAGCATCCTATCTTCTAAGATAGGATCAAATCCCAAGATGATTTACTAGTTACAAAAAATGGAGGGTGATAAAACCACTCAATATCAAACTGTATCTCCAAAAATTATAAAAGGTTTGTTTTTGTTATACAAAATGAACCAAAAGAAATGGCTAATTAACTAAGCCCATAAATACTCCATCTTTTGATATCACCACAAGATACATGATATCCTTTCAACTAAATACTAAATTCGACTCATAAAATCTCAGAGTTGATCACTCCTTTGACACACCCAACATTTTTTATTATGACATTTCCAGTTCTTTTTAAGCATTTTCCTTGCCTTTGTGCATTGATTTTGAGTTCGTTTTTTTCACTTGTTAATGAGTCAATCTGAGCCACAAGGGTCTTGATATTTTCCTGAAGGACCGGGACATCTATGTAATATCTGCCTATCCAATGCAAACACAGTTCACACTGTGGATCTGGAACAGTTGGTTGAGGAAACACATGACTGTGTGTCAAAACTCTACGACTGTCCAGTGTGGGTTTTTGACTGAGTTTAATCCCTGGAAAATCTTCATTATGTTTCAGGCATGGTGGAAGATTATCTACAAAATCTTAAGTCTGACTGAGATCTAGTTTAGAGTAACTAGGGTCCTCCTCTTCCAAGAACTTTTCGATCTCAGAATTAGAATTCTCATGGACCTCGATCGCTTTGATCAAGCTCACATGAGATTTAGATTTGTTTCATAAGCTACTTGAGATTAATCTCCTAGATCTTTCGTTATTAAACCCTATGTCTGAATTGTTCTTTAACAGATTGCGTGAATGCTTATTTATGGTCTTTGAAATGGTATTAGGGAAAAAATATTGCTTAGGCTCAGGAGATTTAATTACTCTAGGGTCAGCATCTCGTTGCTCGAACATAGGCTCATCGAGCGTAGCCTTATCACAGGGTTCTTTGCATACGAAAACTGGTTTGTCCTTGGAAGGAACAGGGGGGCTTTCCAGCATAGGCTTATTAACCACATGCACCTCTACAGGGTTTAAAGTAATAAATCTGTTGCGGGTTAGGAAAGTGTCCCAATCATCACCCTGTAGTTTCAAATGATGTACTAACAACAACCTAATTAACCCATGGTGGAATAAACTAGAATTCAAACTTGTTGGATTACTGAGAGAGGGGCTGAATCAGTAATAGCATAATTATAATCCTTTTTCTTCAAATGTTATATCAATGTAGAATTATTATTTAATAATGAGTAGTAAGAAATAAACAATCACACACATACACAATACACCAGTGTTTTACGTAATCGAGAGAAAACCACATAATGTTTTTTCTTATATGTCTTGAAG
>SNQJ01S0077192.1:4014-19707 GCA_010110895.2 Picea sitchensis | reverse complement strand
TCAATTTTGGTTTATTCAGGAGAGCGAACTTGTACAGACTGCCCCGCGCTCAATATTTAACATCAGATTCTGAAACTCATCCACAAGAAACTATAGTTCGTACTATTTCCAATGAAATTAGTCCCACTTCATTTGGATTCTCTATGAATAAGTTATTATTTGTTTACCCGGAACACCTATTTATTGACTAGCTTCAGGACTGGTCAAAAACCCTATCTTCCACAGAGTGTATCTCCATAATTATAGTGAATCAAGATGCAAGATACTAGATATAGAAAATATGCAGAACATAAATGAAATGCTAGAAATGACAGAATAACAGTAAAATATCCAGCATAATCTTCACAATACACAGAAATGATATACGAAATAACAACAAAAAGAACACTTTGATTCAGATAGCAATGTTCACAGGCCTCTTCGAGGGGGCAACCTCCAGTCGAGCATTGCTCTGTTACAATAATATCCAAGCTAGGGTTTTCATACCCTTGACCCTTATTTATACTAAATATGTCTATTAAGAGAAGCATCTAGAGGAAGATCCTTCTAGAAGCAGAAGCTTCCATTAGGTCTTCTTACATCCACCTTATTCTATTTTATTGAAAGGTCTTATTAATATTGACCTTTATTACATCTGAATACATTGATCTACCTATGTGCAGGTTAGGACCTTAACACAAGAGATGAATATTTTACCACAGGTACATTGATATGTTGTCTCAATATCATAGCAATTTCACCATCTAAATCGTTTAGAAAAAAAGTTATAGCGAAAATGGTAAGATGGCCTGAAAATAACATACCTTAGAACACATCACCAAAAGACTTCATCCTCCCTTGAAATCCGGCCTTCTCTACTTCTGATTTCCTCTGAAATTTGAATCGTGTATCAAATGAATGTATAATGATATTTATTTATACCATTTATGTCACTTCCTTTTAACATTAGGGCCGACCTGACACTTTCTTATTTTGTAATTTGTTTCTTTAATCATCTTCAGGGCCTACATGTACTTCCTTCTTCAATTCACTTTGTCATCTTCAAAAATTCATTTCTCCTCAACCATGAGGATCCATGTGACATGCCACCTGTTGATATTATGGTAAATACAGGAGGTATTTACCTCCACGTGTAAACCTGACGAGAATAGAAGACTCTGTGAAGCGAGAGAAACCCTAATGAGTTGGCTAATAACCCTAGAAGACTTGTCGGCTCAAGAAGATAATATGTATTAGGTTATTAGCCTCCAAGAGAAGAAGTCGGCCAGAAGAATTAATATATACTGAACAGATAGGTACCCAAAAGGAGAATTCGGCCCCAGTAAGTCTGCCAGAACCACTATAAATACAAGGTGCCAATTTCTCATTTGACACATCTCAGCAGTTGCAGAGAGCTAGTTCTATGCAGTGCAGTTGCTGTCTTGTGCATAGGTTTGGAGGAGAGATCTTGGTGCAGTTATTGTAGCTAGCAGTTACGTTTTGGCTTGGACTTTCTCTTGGCTAGGGTTTGTACTATCTGATTAGCTATTGTTGGTGCGCTATCCTTGGAGGAAGATGTGCTACACCTTGTTTGGCTATCTAGCCTATGGTTTGCTTCCAGAGTAATTATCAGTCAAGGTTAAGGTGCTCGGAGGGTGGCTTCGGCCTATGGTTGGGTGGAAATAGTGATATTTTCAATGGTAAAACAAGCACAATCTTCTATATTCTAACACCACCTACCACCGGAAACAACATGATGTATACTATCCATCCATGGGTTTTGTCCTTCATGTACATTGTCCTTCATGTCCAAATACCTTCATCAATCATGCGGTCCAAAACCAATGACTAGGGTTGACATCAATGACAACAACCAATCTTCCAACATTGTTCACCTGAGACAAAGAAAATGAAATCTAAATTAGGCAATAATGAAATAAATAATTTAAAATACAAGCTACAAAATCTTCGATTCTGTAATTGATCTAAATAAAAAAAAAATCAAAACGAATTCATTTATTATCCAAAACAAAATCCAATCATGAATCACAAGAAAAATATTTACCAATCAGAAATTTGAAAGAGAAACATCAGACAAATCTGAGTTTATAATAGCATTGAAACTAGTGGAGTTTTTTATAACCACATTTCCCGATCTCTTGAAACGCTTTTTGGATCTGTGTGAATTCGATCAAATGCAAGCTATGAGGTCATTGTTTTCCTTTTCAAGAACTAAGTTCTCAGTGAGCACTTGATTCAACTGAGCCTTTAGGTAAGGGATGTCTCGATAGTATCTTTGGATCCAATAAAAACAACTTTCACAAAACGCTGGTCATAGATTCAGCAATGGAGGATTTTGATCTGTAGTAAGAGGTTCACCTTGTTCCATAATTCTTTTGAGATCATACTGACTACCCGAGAAACCTTCTTATTCCTTTAAAAAAGGAGGCAAATTGGATACGAAATTGTACTTGGGTGAGCCAGCGCTAGTATCATCAGTAGAGATCCAATCTTCAAAATCAATAATAGGTATAGGCTTTTCACGACTATGATGTTGATTCATGATCATTCTGGAAAGCAGTCAACCATTTATTTTGTTCTTGAAATCAAGATCTGGAACCCTCTGTGTTTTATGTCTTCCCTGTTTCTTGGTTTTAATTTCATTTATATCAACCACATCTTGCCCAGGATTAGGAATAACAAGGACCTTGCTCTTCAATTTATCCAACACATCTTCTAAGGATTTTTTCGGAATGAAATTGCACCTTTGGTGTGTTCCTTTGGTTGATTTATGCAAATCAACATGGGTTTTGGTAATTGACACAGGTTCTTCTTGCAATTCAACATGAAGGTCTCGTAGAGAGTGAGTCAATTGGCAAGGGATGGTAGGCTCGTCGAAACGCAAGGGTGAGTCAATTATTGTTTCAGGTGTGAGTGGAGAGAAACCATTCCTACCCACGAAATTGTACCAGTTATCCCCAACCTTTGACAATTGGAAAATGACCAAGATTCGAATCAGGCCATGATGAAAGAGGTTGGACTGTGCATTAAGGTTTTGCCTCTGGTAAAATCTATCCATTTTTTGAAGGCTTTTAAGCAGGTAGAACGACATGTTTAAACCAAACCCTAAGAAAACCATTAACAAACGAATATGAAACAGGAATACTAATCCATATCGTCCCTCGCAGGTGACGAATTGCTTGATTATTATCAGTAAACCATGCCATCAAGGTTTAAACAAAACTATTGGTGTACCTTTGACATCGTAGCTCGAATTCTTGGAAACCATTAGCAGGTGCCAAGGGATACCTTTGAATTTGAGATTATTAAACCAATGATCTCCTTCTCGGGACAATCTCGTGGCTTCTACAATCGAATCATCATTGACTTCCAACTGTAAATCCACTATTTTGGCCCTAGTACCATCGAAGGTATGTGAAAAATCTTGAGAGTCTTCGAGGTTAAAACCCTCAAACGAATGTATGAATTTAAACCACCCAAATATCACGAGATCATCCACAATGTCATCATGGGAAAGAAAGGATTGTGAGTCATTCGGCTCTATCCTTACCACAGGGGCCATGGACTCGGTCACGATAAACCAACTCGGTCACGATAAACCAACAGGTGTAGCGAAGAGGGGTGTCTGTTTGAAACCACCCAATATTAATGATAAGTTCTGTATTTTCGGAGGTGACCCAATAACTAAAGCTTTGGGAGAATGCCACCATAACCACCACTCAGGTTGTTGATTGAATGTTGAACCAGAGGACATGCGTAATTGAAAACCACCTCCTCTATTGACAACCTAAACAAAAAAAGAAGCACCACCACCGAGGCACTGAATGTGAGCTTAAGCCAATAGGACGAGGGAGTAATTGTTTCATAGCATGGATGAAAGTCTTGTACAACAATGATTATACTGTGCTATGAAATTAGGGGAGAGCATTCATACTTCAAAGTTATATCAAAGTTTAGTTTCATAAGCGATCATGGAGGTGGTAGGTGATAATCAAAACTCCAAATGAATAAAATGATTAAGGCAAACCCCAAAGGTGATCAACTCATAAACTAATGTTAAAGAAACAAATCACAAAACGATAAGCTCGATATCCTTTAAGGTTCTTAAGATCACTAGGCCTTTTTTAGTACTCATCCAATTTCACAAGGAGAAGCTTTAGAATCTGTATGATGTGTTTAGATCGATCTTGTTTCAATTTCATGCTTAAACAATCATGACATTGAGCAATAATAAATGAGAGACTTATTAAAAAAAATGAACTAAAAAACACACAACCAATCAAGCGATCTTTTCAAAACGAAAATCATAATTGAAGTCTTTGTAGACACAAAGAGGCAACTATTAAAAAAAAATATTTCATTAAAACTATGCTTTAAATATCGATGAAAACGACATGAATATATGGATGCCAACAGGATGATGCCACACCTCTCCCTCAATATATGGTTTTTGTTCATGGCCCCTTTACTCCTTATGTGAGTCAGATTAGCAAGCAATCGTCAGCCTGCATCCATCAACAAAACAATGTCAATGATCCATAAACAACATCATAATATAATCGATCATATGTCACATATGCATAAATGAAATGCCCAAACCAATACAATCCACTCCCTGACTCAATCTGGAGTCCAAGGAGGTCCAGTGATGCCATCAGCATCCTCAATCTGTCAAGTGTCCTGCACACTTAGGGGAAAATCATCAATAGAATCTGTCAATACATATATATCAAACAACATAAATCACAATCCATCTACATCATCATAATAATCCATAAGTGAACTAGATAACCATATACTATAACCGAATCACTTGCATGCAAGTGTCCTCAAATAATAAGTCAACATCATGTGCTCGCAAGAGCAGGATGTTACATTGATTTCCGGTGCGCATCAAAACTAGGACCGATGCACATTTGGAAACCTTTTAGGCCTGGCATGTGTTATCAAAACTCAGTCGGGTACACACTCCTTGTCTTCCTTCATGCATTCCCTTAGGTAAGAACAAAACTTTGCAATGAGCATGCACCACTTTGTTTGTGCACACGTGTGAAATGAAGCCAAAACTTTGGATTCCAACAGGACCCTGCCACTATTACTTGGTTTGTCGTTGAGCCAATGGTTTCATGTGATAAAGGGTCATGGACATAGACTGCATTGAGACTCCTGAAATCAACACATATTCAAATATCCCTGATTTTCTTGGGTTGTACCACCATAGGACTAATCCAATCATATTCCTCTACAGGGACAATGATCCCCACATCCAACATTTGATCTAATTCTTTGTGCAACTTTTCCTTATACTTAGGATTTAATCGATAAGTCCTTTTTTTGATTGGTTTGGCATCTAGTTTGATTTGAATATTCATATATCCCAACAATCCTACAATGCCTTTGATCATTTCATAAAAGCTTCGAGGGAACAAGAATGTCAACAAATTGAGTGGAAGAGAGAAAATGGTGAAGTATGAGGGAATATATGAGAGTGATGAGGCAATGGGGAAAAATTACTAAGTATAGAATGAGAGCATGAAGAGAATTTAAGGGATAGGTGAAGGGAAAGGAGAGGAGAGGAGAACATGACACTTAGAAAAATTCTTCATATTTGTTTTTGTAATATCTTTGTTGGACTTCTGAACAAAATTATGCATATATTGGTCATACAGAATCAGATTCTAATTCCGTGAAATATGTCGCGAAGATGATATTGAGGGATACACAATGAAATTATAATAGTTCAAAAATTTTCTTCTTTGATGTCAAATTTTTTATTATACCAGGAGCAGGAAAATATAAGTGACTGCATTTTTATCAACATATGGCTCCAACTGTGGGATAGTGCCCCCCTATGGGTTGCTAATAACACCAGAATCTAAAGACTAGCTTCCTTATACAATGGGCTATGGACTCATATTTGAAATGGATTCTTGAAATTCTTCCTTCATGGATTTATTTTCCATATAGCGACTGCCTTATTATTAGAAACTTGAACTGAAGAAGTAAATTATATACAAACAAGATCTACCTACCCTACCTTACTTGAAGGTAAGGGATACTTTCAAGTGTAGGTAGATTTCCAATGGATCCACTCAAGCATCCAACTGGTCTTTGGAATGAAATCCAAAGTTGTAGAACATATTGATACTTGTATCAATGAGTCAGGGGCACTCGCAATGCATATTGGAGAAAAATTGAGCCAGGTGTGTTGAGGATCCGATTGCATTTCTTCGCCAACAATACTTTGGAACCATGATACAATGAAATCAATTCTTGGCTGCTCAAGAATATTATTGTCTTTGATTGGATGAGAAATTTACAATCTTAGAATACATTCATCTTTCTCCTTATCTCCAACCACTTCCAAGGTTCTTGATTCATCAACAATGTCTTGAAAATATTCTTCCTTCATGTAATGGCAATCTTGTTCATCATTCTTCTCAAGATTCATTTCTTTCACCAATTCTCCTTGTTGCAAGTGCTCTTGTGAATTTTCATCATCTGTTGCAAGGATGAAATATTATTTTCCATTGGTTGGAGGCTCCTTGATTTCATTTTCAAATTTGTTCCTTGAAATATCTTCATATGGAGTATATAGAAGGATGAAATTTTCTTCTTTTAAATTGGATTTTTCATCTTCATTTCCTGCAATATGACTTGATTCATAAAATCCATCCAATATTTGATTGGATTCTTCTTCAAAATTAGTCATTTCATTCTCTTGCATCCATTTGGGAGATGGTGGGTGGGAAACAACATTGAAATCATCAACAAAAACATATGAATGTGCTCTTGGGATGAAATTTTCTACAAATGAATTTTCCAACACATCCCAAATAATAATGGTGTTAGGAAGCAATAAACCATACCATTGAAGAACATCCCCACATAGAGTTTGTAAAAATAATTGACATGTAACATTGTCTTCAGTGAGGTTGAAATCATGACATATACTTTTGAAATTAAACATGTTGTGCTTTGCATCTTCTAAAGTATTCCCAAAGAATGTAGAAAATTTTTCAATAGAAATATCAGGCATTTGAAAATCTACTTCTGGTAGATTTAAAGGGGTTCTATGAAATCGTCTCGTTCTTTGGACAATTCTTTGTTTTATTGAGTCTTGTAAACCCAATTATGGGCTTGATGAAGAAGGTAAAGGAGCATCATGACATGAATGCAATTCTTCAGAGGAATCATAATATACATCTTTTTGAGATTTTTGAGTCTTTCTAATGGAGTTGTGTTGGCAGCCCCACAATATTTTCACCTTTTAAAGAGACAAATAATAATTTATGTAGTTTCCTACACTTTGTCATATAAACATTGCTATTCGAAAGTGACTTTTCGGTTGTAAGAGGTTGTTTCGATTGTTCCTATTTTATTTTTGTTTCAATTCTTCGTTCATGACTGAAAGTATGAATGAAGCATTGAAACTTATAACTTATTGCAATTGTATCTAAGGCTTATGAAGGGTAAATGTTTTTACAAATCTTTTAAGGAAGGTTGTTTTTCTTTGAAGATTATCTTATATCAATAAAATAGTTTTTTTAAGTTGCTCATGGATTATGAGATATATCTTGAGTATTTGAATAATACACCAAGAATCGATTGCCAATAGACTATGGTTTTGTTTCATTTATAATTCTTGGTAAATCATTTTTCATTTCAAATGGTCGTTATTCTTTGTTTTGTAAAGTGCCTCCTCTCCTAACCTTAAATCAACACCACCCTTTATACAATGATGAGATTCAAACACACCCAGTCATGTTCTGTACTCTATTTGAGGTGGCAGTTTGAATCGACAGGTCCATATTTCCAAGTTAAAGTCTCAGGTTTCATTTTGTACTCCTAGCATTCATTGCAAAAAATGCCTGATTTTCATATGAAACCCCTTATGCTCTTATTTGGTCATGCTAGGGCAATGGTGAGTTTTATTCCTTTGGTTTTTACTCTGGTTTCCTCTATTTTTGAAACCCTTCATACTCACAGTGGATTTTGTCTGCCTTCGTGACTCCTTGTCCGAACCCTTATGGCCCCTGTCGTCCGTGTCAAACCAAATGGCCCCCAAACCTTGCTTTTGTATGACAATGCGAGTCAAGACCTTAAGATTCAAGGTTGGGTTGAGTTTCTCAAGAAATTCCAAGGTTAAAAATTGCAAGCAGCCCAGGAGTTCACCCTTTCTTTCGATGGATGTCAAGCCAAAGTAGGCGATGTTCAAATAGAAATCATCGAGGAATTTTTTAGCGAGGCAACGGGTCTTCCCCTTACCGGGAAAAAATGGTTTAAGAATTCTAAGCTGGATGAGGTGCCGTGGGGTTTATTCTTCACCTCCCAAAAAATTCAGTGTTGCGACAAAGGTATGCCAATTTCTCTATTGAAATATAGATGGCATGGGTTACTAGATGTGCTAAGGCAATTTGTTACTTGTGAAGGATGTTACAGGCTTGTTTTCCTTTACCAAATAAGATTGTTAATGCACTTCATCGGTTTTCGGTTAAACATGCCATTTTATTTATTGAGGAGTTTATACAAAATGGCTAAGAGATATAAAAGACAGAGTTTGAATTCTAGTTTATTCCACCATGGGTTAATTAGGTTGTTGTTAGTACATCATTTGAAACTACAGGGTGATGATTGGGATACTTTCCTAACCCGCAACACCTTCGTTACTTTAAAACTTGTAGAGGTTCCTATGGTTGATAACCCTATGCTGGAAAGGCCCCCTGTTCCTTCCAGGGACAGACTAGTTTCTATATGCAAAGAACCCTGTGATAAGGCTACGTTCGACGAGCCTATGTTCGAGCAATGGGATGCTGACCCTAGAGTAATTAAATCTCTCGAGCCTGAGCAGTATGTTTTCCCTAATACCATTGCAAAGACTGTAAATAATCATTCGCGTAAACTGTTAAAGAACAATTCAAACATAGGGTTTAATAACAAAAGATCTGGGAGATTGATCTCAAGGAGCTTATGAAACAAATAGAAATCTCATGTGAGCTTGATCAAAGTGATCGAGGTCCATGGGAGCTCTGATTCCGAGATCGAAAAATTCCTGGTAGAGGATGACCCTAGTTACTCTAAACTGTATCTCAGTCAGACTTACGATTTTGTAGATAATCTACCACAATGCCTGAAACATAACGAAGATTTTCCAGGGATCAAACTCAGTCAAAAACCCATAGTGGACAGTGGTAGCATTTTGACACACAGTCATGTGTTTCCTCAACCAACTGTTCCAGATCCACAGTGTGCAGTGTGTCTGCATTGGATAGGAAGATATTACACAGATGTCCCGGTCCTTCAGGAAAATATCAATACCCTCGCGGCTCAGATTGACTCATTAACAAGTGAAAAACATGAACTCAAAATCAGTGCACAAAGGCAAGGAAAATGCTTAAAAAGAACTGGAAATGTCATAATAAAAAATGTTGGGTGTGTCAAAGGAATGATCAACTCTGAGATTTTATGAGTCGAATTTAGTATTCAGTTGAAAGGATATCATGTATCTTGTGGTGATCTCAAAAGATGGAGTATTTATGGGCTTAGTTAATTAGCCATTTCTTTTGGCTCATTTTGTATAACAGAAACAAACCTTTTATAATTTTGGGAGATATAGTTTGATATTGAGTGGTTTTATCACCCTCCATTTTTTGTAACTAGTAAATCATCTTGGGATTTGATCCTATCTTAGAAGATAGGATGCTTAGTTTGCTTGAACTCTTTAAATACACAATATTTTGTAATATAAGACATCTTTGCTGGGAGCAAGAGATGGACGGGTGACTCCATAACTTAATGAAATAGCATTTTACACACTTTGGCTTTAGCCTTTTGTTTATAATGTTATCATTTATGTTTTGTTATATCCTGGTACATATATAGATCTGATATCTTTAGATCAAATGATCTGTGGTGTGAAAGATATTATATTATTCGATCTGCAATTTGCTTCTCAAGATATAAATGTTGTGATCATGTTTTTAGTTAAAACGACAGGGTTTATCTTTCAATTTTGATTGAAAAAAAAATGTACAGATTACTTTCATATTTATCTTACAGTAATTGTGTATGATCATGAGATTATAGGTTTATGTTGGTGTCTCTTCTTCAGTCATTAACTCCCAAACTGCCAACACGTTGTTTTGAATTTATTTAGAACAGTCTTCAGGTTCATTGCAGGTTTCCCTCTTGGACATGGTAGTTGGATTTTCTCTAATCATGAAGATGCTTGGATACACATCATCAATTCACTAACAGGTTAGCTCATTTAGATTTTTTTGTCATTTGTTTATCACCGAAACTCCAATGTATGTTTCTGCTTTTGACTATCCATACGTTTCTATTTCATAATATTTTTCATGTTAATTTAGATTTATAAAGGAAAAACACAAAAAAACATTTTCATGTGCTTTCTTTATCTGCTTTTTCAAAGCAATCATTTTTTCACATTGAGTTTAGTAAGTTTAGATTAAAACTTGCAGTGTGTATATTACGTACATAAATAAGATAAGTAATTCTGCTATTTAAATATATCTATAATGGTTACGTCATACGTATGTACATATATATATAGTAATTAGTAATTAGTTAGTCATTTCAATTTTTTTTTATTTTGTTTGTTTAGGACTTTTAGATTGGCTAGTGGAGCCATTAAACCAATCAGAACGAGTTACACCAAACGGCTTGGGTTATTTAGACAACCCTGGACCGGACTCGTTCTTCCAATTGATGGACGGTCATTTTCGCCCATCAACAAATGGTGCTAGAAGGAGGGCCTGATTAACAATATGACCTTGTAGGAGCCTTTATTTCAAATGTGTTCAATTTCCCCATGGCTCCCCAAATCACTGTGTGGGAACATGCTTTCCACTTCTCACTACCAGTTATTCCCAACAAGACAACTAATCTCTTTTCAGAACTCACCTTTGATGGTGAAGGTAACACATCTGTAGTATACCATATTTCTAAATTTTTTTAAAAGTGTTTAATACATAAGATCATCGATTCTAATGTTACGTGCAGATTGTTAGCTCTCACTTTCCGAGGTCGGGTTAAAATTTGGTTTGAATCTTTTTGGGCTAATTCTATTCAATCTTTGTCTAAGTTTGTATTTGAGTTATTATAAGATTTTAGCAACTATGATTATGATGAATTAAGTGAAGAATTAAGTTGCTTAAGGAAGGAAAATGGTGAATTATTCAATGATTTTGCAATTAGACTTATTCATGTTTGTACTAGATTCCCTTTGAAAGAAATGTCATTTTTAATGATTGGTTTGAGTATCTTGTTTCTCTCTCAGACAAGCAAGATCAATTAATGGTTAACCAATCTGAATTGAGCACTAACACTCAATCTCAAGATGGTTCAAATTTTGATGTTGATTTTGAAGATTTTGAAGCACCACAATCTTTGTCAAATTCTTTCATTTTGGAAAATCATGAGCAACGCCATCTTTTACAAAATGAAATTGTCACCTCTAGTCATTCTTTGTCAATGATGTCTCCTCCTGTCGAAGAAGGAACCTTGGCTTTAAAAGATGAAAGTTGTCACGCTCTCATAGATTTTATAACTGTTTCTAAAGTAAAAGAGGCCGACTGTAAAGGTGATAATCATGTGGACGATAAATCTTCCCCTAATTTAGTTGAACAAATCCATGTTCAATCAATAGGAGACAAAATCGTTAGTCAGACTATTAATCAACCTTCTATCTCTAGTGATTTTCTCTCAATTTTTCCCTTACATAATGAACCAAATTGTCTCTTAGAAACTGTCTCGTATTCTTTGAAAGAGAATACAACAAAGGTTGATCAGTTTATACAAGGAGAGGGGACAAAACCAGATTTCAAAACGCATATACCTATCATTTCAAGAGATGTATTTAGTCTCCTTAATTCTTCTACATATTATTCCTTGTATCCTGATATTTTTTATCCTAGTGTTGTGCGTTTGCATGTCCCATATTACCGTGGAGAGAATTCAACATTATATAATTAGGTACAAAGAGATTACCGAATAGAAGATAAAGAGGGAAATAATTATGCCCATGAACATATTAATTTTTATTCTCATCAATTATCTGTGGGTAAATCGAGAAATGATTTGAAAGAGTCCAAAATTGAATCTTCCATTGATTCATCTCAATTTGTGTTTCGAGAAGGATTTAAATTTTTCCATGATCAATTATTTGAGGTTGAAAAATATAATCAACCAAATATTACTACCAATGATGATTATTCAAAAATATTGGTTGTTCCATCTAGTTCAGCTCAAATAATTAACCCTGAAATATCTAAGCTCAATGGGAAGTTTCAAGAGAATGAAACACTTATTTTCCGATCGAGAATCTTGATAAGTTCTCGCCATCTTGATCTGACCTTTTTACAAGATTCTTTCCTTGATAGTCTAATACTTTATTCTCACCAGGAATATTTTTCGCATGTGAATTATTTCAAACAATCCCATGTCATTAATTGCATGTATCATCATAGTATTGCGGATTGGTTGGAGTATTCATATCTCAAAAAGTTTCCAGGGAATGGTAAGATTATCTTCACTTTATTTAGAGATCAAGGAGGTAACTTTAACACACTCATTTTATATCCTTCAGATGGAGAAAATATGGAACGAAAGGAAAATTGTCAGGAGGATGGGGCACTTCGGTTTAGGCTGATGGTTATGTCAGGTCCCCATAACTCTCACAAGCTTCGTAATCTCATTTTTTCATATTTTTGTAACCCATATAATGACAAAATCTCCAAATGGCTAGAGGATTCATAGAACAAGAATGTTCAAGGGAATGGTAAGATCATGTTTTTCTTGTTTTTAAATAATGATGATAAAGGTGAGAATGATATATTTTTGTCATTTTTCGATATACTACCATTCTTGTTAGTAATATGTGATTTTGTTTCTACTGTAGGATTGGAGTTACTCCAATGGCTTCATTGGAAGCATGAGTTCACGTAGTATTCTGATTTGTTTAGTAGTTAGAATATGTTTAGGAGTAGGTTTTATTTTAGCTTTATTTCTCATTGTTTCTCTTTGTAATAAAGAAGTCATGAATACAAGTGGGCGCATCAAGAGAACCATAATATGACTTTTGTCAGGGAAGTCTTCTTGATCCTTTTCTCTCTACTTTTCATTGAATATTTCTTTTCAAAGCCGCAATATTATTATGAAAATTTTAAATGGAAACTAAAGAGATGAATATATCTGAACTGTAAATTCAACCCTGACCCAAGGTACCACGAGTAGGACTGCATTCACATCGATAAGGATTTTTCTATTTTCTTTCAGTTTCTCAAGAGATATTTCGCGTGATGTTTTCGGATCCACCTTTGTACATATTTTTTTGTTTTGATTTACTTTTGTTTTCTGATTTTGGTTCTTTTCATTTTTTCTTGTTTTCATTGCTTTCTGGTTTAAAAATGCCTATATCACAGTTTAGTTCAAGGAGGGAAACCATAATGCCTCATCTTAAACAACAGTCAAGGTCTGTTAGAGCATCAATTGTTGTAATTTCCTGAAACACAGACTAGCTAAAGAAGTTTTTCTGTTCATAATAGAATTCATGGTTTCACTTTATAATTATGAGAAGACATGACTATCATTAAAAGCTCTTTACGTTGTCCCTACTTTTAAAGAAAGAAACTCAAGGATTCCTTCCTTTCCTTGAAAAAATAGTTTCATCAGTAAGCTATTTTCTGATCGTGATGAAGGTTATCAAGAAAAAAATTAAAGGCTGGAAAATAAAAAGTGTTCTAAAAACCATAATTTTCAGCATCACCCCGCTCTTCTAAATATCTTTAAATTTATATCAGATTGTGAATAATTTTCCCGAGAGTTGTGGGAAGTGTTTGTAAACCCGTTGGGATACTGAACATGTTTGCTAGCAGTGGGTAAATTCATGCATGATTCCAAGACAACCTCGTCGGGGTACTGAACAGACCCACTGGCAGCGAAGCAATGTCGGGTTCAAGAAAATTCTCAGGTATAAATTTTGATATTGGTCATAAGCATCCTTCATTTTGAATTGAAATTTCTTGGATAGGGTAGAGGTGTCAGAGTGGGTTAATTGACATCCCTCCCGAGGCTATGGACGCCTACTAGCAGCAATGGCCCTATCAATAGTATCGAAGCCATTCACTTGAACATCGTTGCTCTCATTTTTAAAATTTGTCACCGGATTTCATTTGAATAGGAAGATATCTGAAGCTAGACTTTGTAATGATTGTCGAGATGCTTGATGTCCTTCAACTATTTTTTGAGCTATAATCATTCTAAGTAGTCCTAACATGAACTCGTCGGTGATGCGGAGATAATTGCTTCTCCCAATAAGTCGCCATTGTTGGCAGCCCCACAATATTTTCACCTTTTAAAGTGACAAATAATAATTTATGTAACTTCCTATGCTTTTTCATATAGATATTGTTATTCGAAAGAGACTTTTCGGCTGTAAGAGGTTGTTTCAATTGTTCCTATTTTATTTTTGTTTCCATGCTTCATTCATGACTGAAAGCATGAATGAAGCATTGAAACTTATAATTGTATTGCAATTGTATATAAGGCTTATGAAGGGTAAATGTTTTTACAAATCTTTTAAGGAAGGTTGTTTTTCTTTGAAGCTTATCTTATATCAATAAAACAATTGTTTTAAGTTGCTCATGGATTATGAGATATATCTTGAGTATTTGAATGATACACCAAGAATCGATTGCCAATAGACTATGGTTTTGTTTCATTTATAATTCTTGGTAAATCATTTTTCATTTCAAATGGTCATTATGCTTTGGTTTGTAAAGTGCCTCCTCTTCTAACCTTAGAAAACAAACACCACCCTTTATACAATGATGAGATTCAAACACACCCGGTCATGTTCTGTAATCTGTTTGAGGTGGCAGTTTGAATCGATAGGTCCATCATTCCAAGTTAAAGTCTCGAGTTTCGTTCTGTACTCTAGGCATTCATTGCACAAAACACCCGATTTTCGTATGAAACCCCTTATTCTCTTATTTGGTCATGCTAGGGTAATGGTGAGTTTTGTTCATTTGATTTTTACTCTGGTTTCCTCTGTTTTTGAAACCCTTCATACTCACAGTGGATTATGTCTGCCTTCGTGACTGCTTGTCTGAACCCTTATGGCCGTTGTCGTCCGTGCTGAACCAAATCGCCCCCAAACCTTGCTTCTGTATGATGATGTGAATGAAGACCTTAAGAGTCAGGGTTGGGTTGAGTTTCTCAAGAAATTCTAGGGTTACAACTTGCAAGCAGCCCAGGAGTTCATCGTCTCTTTCGATGGATGCTGAGCCAAAGTATGCAATGTTCAAATAGAAATCACCGACGAATTTTTGAGCGAGGCAATGGGCCTTCCCCTTACTGGGAAAAAACGATTTAAGAATTCCAAGCTGGATGAGGTGTTGTGGGGTTTATTCTTCACCTCCCGAAAAATTCAGTGTTGCGATAAAGGTATGCCAATTTCTCTGTTGAAAGATAGATGGCATGGGTTACTGGCTGTGCTAAGGCAATTTGTTACTTTTCAAGGACGCTATGGGCTTGTTTTCCTTTACCACATAATATTGTTAATGCACTTCATCGGTTTTCGGTTAAACATGCCATTTTGTTTATTGAGGAGTTTATAAAAAATGGCTAAGAGATATGAAAGACAGAGTTTTGTTGATTAAGGTTGGTTGTCAT